>VSMD01074970.1:0-69966 GCA_008750895.1 Mirza zaza
CATTTTAATTATTATACAAAATATGCCTTCTTTTTAAGAGAACATCTTAGCTGCCTGCAATGGCAGTATTGAATGAATACACAAAGTTTGTGTTGCTGAGGGGGATATAGTTATAAAATGTTTGCCCTTAAAACGCTCACAGCCTGAGGAGATGAGACATGCCACTCATTTAAAATCCTAATTGAAAGTCTTGCCTTTTAATAGTGTACTCACCCTTATATTTTAAAAAGTATCTGAAATCTATTTTAAGGAAACAGCTGACAGAACTTCGGAGAAGTACTTTTCAACAAAAGTTCTTCCGGTGAGTCAAATCAGTCTTGTACAAAATGTGGGGTTCAATGAGATGACCGAGGGCCTGCCTATCTCGAACTTCCTGAAGAGGGAACAGCTCGTAACCCTTTAGATCAACGCATGATGCTTGCTATTCCGCATTGTGGGGTTTGCCCTCTGCTTTTTTTTTTTGAGACACAGTCTCACTTTGTTGCCCAGGCTAGAGTGAGTGCCGTGGCATCAGCCTAGCTCACAGCAACCTCAAACTCCTGGGCTCACAGGCACGTGCCACCATGCCCGGCTAATTTTTTGTATATATATTAGTTGGCCAATTCATTTCTTTCTATTTATAGGAGAGATGGGGTCTCGCTCTTGCTCAGGCTGGTTTCGAACTCCTGACCTCGAGCAATCCACCTGCCTCGGCCTCCCAGAGTGCTAGGATTACAGGCATGAGCCACTGCGCCCGGCCTGCCCTCTGCTTTTAAGGTGAACGTCATCTCATCAAGTTAAGGAGGATCTGATTCTGGTAGAACACAGCTCTCCACAGACTTGCACTAGAAATCCAGTGAAATAACTTGCAATGGAAACTGTAAAATCTAAATGCCATACTGATTATATAATATACTATATACTATCTTATACTAATACTATGCTATATTTATTAGTAAACTGGACTGAGTCAAAAGAGAATATACCTAGTGGGCTGACTGGAGTACCTGTTGGGAGACCACATGTGTCCTGAGTTTCCTTCTCCTGTGTCCCTCCTAACTCCCCAGCCCTTAAAGCTATAGCTATTAACTCAAAGCTCAGAATAAGTATATTCTTAGTTGTCCACATGGTACACACAAACAGGACTCTGTGAGGAGAAGATATGCTAGTTATCCACAGGCATTAGGGAGTGATTTCTTGTGACCTGTCAGAGGGTGCAAATGCAATTAGAGTGTCACCATTTAGATGACTGTCACTTATTGGCAGATGAAGAAAACACTTTATAAAAGAACCTTATAAAATTTTTAGCAAATGTTTCTAATTTATTTTTGTATTCCTTAAAAACAGAACAAATCACAAGTTTAATACCAATACTTTAAAATACTGTAAATCTCACAAAGCTACTGGTACCTCCCACTCATGCTGCAAGTTGGTCTATGTTTTCTTCACTTCTGTTTGCCAGATGATCTTCGATAATTTCTGCATACAGATTCCTCTCCAAAAGATTATATGCAAGAGGTAAAAGCTGGCCAGCAACTTTATGAAAATACTGAAAAATAAAAACATTGAGCAGAGCATACAGCAGATGTCTTCGTAAGTAGCAGAAAATACACCAAACAGGCACATGTTTGACAATGCCTACTTCCAAAGTCATTTCAGCTGCTCTGTTGACCAGGCATTCTGTCCAAGAGGTAATCTTGGCACTCTAAAAGACTAGAGGCATATCTTACACCAAACTATGCCCCCAAATACTTTTCTTCTTCTCTCCAGAATATTCCCACCAATCAAAAAGTTAAGCTTTATTTTCCTTTGTTCCTGTTTGGAACAGCAGTGCTCAACGCGGGTCTTCACTCCCTTCCCCACCTCCGCCGCGTAACTACTCTACCCCGTTAAGAGCCAAAGCCACTTTAGACTACTGTTACATATGTGCTCACAGAACTAGCAAGGCTACCTTTTGTTGATAACAAACATTTATCGTTTAACATGCGGTAAGTACTATGTTAAACCTTTTCATAACTCTTCTGTATTATTTAATTCTCCCAACAAGTTTGCTGTCCAGCTGGTGCACATCGCACAGCTCTCGTTTATGGCCAGGTCAGGCACTGGTCTGAATGGGTGGTGACTCATCCTGATAACCGCCACATGCGTGGCATGTGGAGAAAGACAGTATAACATGGGTTAGATGGACTGCCCTGACCAGGGAAATCAACTTCACCTCGTAACTTAATGGAAATGCAAGTTCTCAAAACCCACCCAAGAACTCAAACGGGGGCAGAGCACCAGTGTGCGTCTGAACAGCCCTCCAGATGGTGCTGTGCTCACTAAGGCTAGACAGCTACAGTTTAGTGTCAGAAATTTAGTCTCAGGTTTCATCCCAGACCTACTGAAACCATTTGCATTTTAACAGTATCTCCAGGTGACTCATAAGCACTCCACAGTTTAGGAATTACTGTACTGATTTAAACACAGACTCTGGAAACAGACTGCCTATATGAATGTGAACAAGACACTTTGCCTCTCTACTTGGTCGGTTAAATGAGAATTAAATGGTCTCTGTGTGCAGACATATTTCACAGGTAAAGAAACAGATACAAAGGTGTTAGAAAAATTGCCACTCTTACACTGCTGGGGAAGATGTTACAGGCACGATACTTTATTGCCTCTTTGACCATGAGGCAACTACGTTGAGTAAGCAGTGGTTAAGTAAATTTCTGATTTAATAAGAAAATAATTAATGATAGAATAGCATCTATTTGTAATAATTTAAAGCATACTTAAAAATAGTATTTATTCTTCATCTAAGAATTCAGGCACAATAACAAATATCCCCTACCCACAATGGAAATGAAATGAAGCCTCAGGAAAGGTGTGTGTACACACCCACGTATATAGCAACAAATACACCTACCAAACTAAAAGGTGTGTCCTTATGTCTAATAAGTAAATTGACTTTAATGTCAAAAAATCTTATTATTCACCTTTGCCAGAATACAAGGTGAATTTCAAATAAGTATTTTTAGAACATCCGCTTATTTTGAAATACAAGCTGAATCCATATCCTACCTATGTGGAACTTGGGGACATAAATGTGCGTGTGCATGGCAGGGAGGCAGGCGGAGATTTTTTTCTACTCACAGGGGAACCGTAGCAGAAGAGGTCCATGCCCAGCTCGAGGCCCATGCCGTAGTCACACTCGTCATTAGCAAACTGCACAAAGGTCATCATCTCCTGAATGGGAGCAAAAGCTTTTAGTCTCTCCTCATCACTTACAGCCTCAACTATTGTCTTGCAAATTCTCTTGAGATCAGCTGAAAGAAATCAATACAAAAAGATTATACAATTTAAAAAGTGATTTTAACTGTCTTCAAAGGTAAAGAGACTATGACCACAGTTTTTCCAACATGACTTCGTACTAGTACCATTCATGCCACCTGGGCAGTCATCTGTAGCACTGTAAGTTAGAATGGCAATTTTATAATTTTTCTACTTAAGCCATTTTTATGCTTAAATCCTAATAAGAGATTTTTTGTATTTGCAAAGTATGACTGTTTCGTAATGGATTTAGTCACAATCATGATTTTATATAAACTTTCAAAGTTTCATTAGGCTAGTGCAGGAAATTGGCAAATTTGGCCAAACTCACCCTGTTTTTAACTGCCATCCAACTAAGAATGTTTTTGCATTTTTAGATGGTTGAAAAAGAAAAAAGCAAAACAAGAATATGTAATGTTGAAGGTTCCAAGATAGTTCAGAAATTTTGAGCACTATGAGGCAAGTACTGTGCTAAGCATCTTACATATTCTTTTGTACCCTAAATACCCCTAATGAAGTGAATATTATTTTACATTATATTAAGTAAAAAATCAGGCAACTAGCTAAGCAATTATTTTTGGGTAATGGTATGCACGCTACAGTCAGAAAGACCAAGTTTGAAATCCAGCTCCTTCATTTACTAGTGCTACACATTCTAGATCTTTCCCTTGTGAAAATGGGAATAAGACCTACTTTAAGGAGCTGGATGAGGATTAAATATTATGTATACATCACTTATCATAGTGAATCACAACACTGACATCTAAGAATTGCTCAAAAATGGTACCTTATTTGCCAGGTTACAATGTTATCATAAGAAGCTTCAAAGGGAATATATTGGTTAGGAATAAACTCAACTGTGATTTGCTAATCACAGTCACATTAACAAACTGCCAGTCAGTTACACCTCCTGGCAAACACTAGGCAACAGCAAGATTAGCTCCTTAACTTTTATGATCTGCTATAACTTCTTATTCAAAGTAAGTAAACCACAGAAGGATCTAGAATATTAGACTTGGACATAAAAGCCCAGAACCACAACTAGCATAGGATAACAGGCTTTACTCCAGGGCACTACAATTTAACGTCCACCACACCCTTAACGTTTTAGAGACCGTCACTCTGTGACAACTGTTCTCAACCTTTCTCAAACGAGACGGTGATGCTTTCTAAAACTCTGGATGGGCTAGTGAGCAGAGAGGCAGAAGAGATGAGAGCCAAGCAGAAGACTGAACATTAGCTAGAGCCCATACTCCCTCCCGTCAGAGACTGACTACCTCTGGCTTCAAGGAGGAGACACAGGACAGATCAGCCTGTCCAAGAGAAATATAATGGGCTACATCTGTACTTAAATTTTTTCTAGTCTCCACATTAAAAACAGGTAAAATTTTAAGATGTATTTAACCGAATATTCTAAAATAGTATTATTTCAACACATTTACTGTTTGAATTTATAAATTTAAGCATAATTACGAATTTTGTCCTCAGTTGCATCAGCCACATGTGAAGTGCTAGTGGCCACTGTATTGGACAGCTCACTTCCCCCACATCCATTTCCCCCACGGAATTCCTCTACAGTGGTAGGGGTACAGCAAAAACCATTACATATGAATAGCTGTCACCTAAAACAACTCGACCTGTGAGCTGGAGACTGTACAATCACATTTGAGAACAGCTCCTTTAAATAAATGGTTAAAATACAGATTTCCAGGTCCCACTCTCAGCAACCGGTAATAACAGAACTAGGCTAGTTAGCTCTGTTCTGAAAAATGGATGGCCAAGTATGTGTGTGGGCAGGAGTGCTTGGTTCTTCCTTGAGAAGATGCTAATTTTGATTTCCCTTTAGTTTTATCCCCCTGGAACAGAATGATAAAGACATACCTAAAGGGATGTTCACAAAAAAGGGAATGCAGAGAAGGGGAAAAGAGAAGTGATTTTTCAACATAGCAATAATCCATTTTCAAGGTGTCTTTGAACTTGAAGTAGTTCAGGATCTTGGGCTTCTGAAAGCTAAATAGTCTTACATGCACATGGAAAAATGTTCACAAAAAACTATTTGAATGCACACTATCTCAATAATTACTGTTTTACAAGCTCCCTATAATGTCCAAAGGTTCCAAAATACTTCAGAAAAAGTAACTCTAGGACACAGCTTAAAATTCTTTAAATTCTTAAAGATAACTACCATATTTTGAGCACCATGGGGCAAGCACTATGCTAAGCACCTTAATACTTTTTTACATCCAAAATACCCCTGTAAATATCATTCTCAACCCCATTTGACAGATGAAAAAGACAAAGTTTAGTGAGGTCAATTAATTTGCTCAAGGTCACAAGCTTTGAACCCAGTTTTAATTCAGGCATGACAGGCTCTAAAATCTTTATGACTAAGGTCTAGTGACCATCTCACAAAAGCTATATATACATACTTCCCAGAATAAGGAAAACCTTCCTCCATATATATTAACAAATATGCACATGTTTACATGTGAAATATATTACCATCTGTTTCGGGGAGCTCTCTGTACCCAACATCATTTTTATCTACTGGAACAACCAAGCCTGCACCATGAAAGGTCTTTGTCACGACCTAAGTTTAAGGGGAAAAAAAAAAGACAATTTAATCATGGTAACTAGACCAAAAAACCAGAACAACAACAACAAAAAACCTCCCAAAAACATACAAACCCTCAACATTTTTGCCAAAATATAACATTCAATGACATTTTATTTCACTAAGTTTGGACTTGGGGGTTAAAATTTAATACTCTTTCTTTCCTTTAAAATTAACTAAAAGCCAAGCACATGAAGTAATTATAAAACAGTGAAATAACTGGCTTCTAAGAATCGTGCCAGTCGTTAGGAGTCTGCACGCTGCCTTGCTAGGGAGAACCCGACGCACCCATGACAGGAGCGAGCCGGGCATCAGCTTCTCTAAAGTCAGGTAGCTTCCAGATAGAAAGCGTAAGAACCTGGGTACAAAAGGAAGACAGAAGCAATATTAACGGTTTTGTCAGCAGGAAGATGTTGCAGGATAGAATTCCTCTCATTCATCCTGCTAAATCTGGACCCCAATGTTTTTGCCTGGAAAATTCAGGGTTTGCAAACTTCTCAAAGGTAAGGCGATTTCCAGTGTTGTGGTGCAATTTTTGGAGGCAAATCACATGACCAGTAACATTTTAAGTGGTAATCTTCAAAGATAAAACAGGTCCAACTACAGCCACCACCACAACCCTTCCCGTCTACATTCTTCCTTTATTCACACTAGTAGCATATTCTTACATCTTTCCTTGACAAAACATGTGCTTCAAATATTCCACTTCTTTGTGCAGGCTAGTGAAAATATTGAAGACATAAGGCTACAACTTCTAAAAATTAAATTGTAAAGTCCTCTTGCCTAAGTCTCTATCTTAAAACTTATTTCACTCTAATGCCTCCCCTCTCCTGCTCTCTTGGCTACTTTCATTATCCTTAATTTAAGCTGCCAGAAAGGATAGAATATTCAGAAGAAGTTTTCAGACAACTGCTCACCATTTTGGAAAAAAAACAAATGAAGTAATTGCCTTATATCTTAATCTTTACATCAAAATAATTTGCAATTGGATCTCAGGATTAAATGTATAACCACAAAACTACTAGATGAAAGACAAATATTTTTTATAATTTTGTATTGGAGAAAGAAAAGACTTATAGAGTTGACTATATAAAAATAAGTCAAATCAAGAACAAAATTAAAAACTGATGAAAAATATCTGCAACATATATAACAGTAAAATAAAGATTGATGTATTTGAACTATAAGGGAGTCTTACAAATAAAGGAAAAGTCTAACATCCAAATAAGAGCACAAGAAAAAGACTAATTCTAACCCTGACAGAAAAATGGGCAAAGTCAAAGCAGTTTACAAAGAAATACAAATGGCTGAAAGAAGTGAAAATTATTTATGTTTATAATCAAAGAAATGCTAGCTAAAACAATGAAGAATTATTTTATACCTATCAGCATAGAAAAGACTAAAAGGAGTAGGAAAAAACCCACAAAATTAGAAACAAGCAAAGAAAAACTACATACACACACACACAAACACACTTCAACTACTTGACCTGATAATACCAAATCTAGGAATTTCTTCTCAGGAAATAATAGTGTGTGAATAAAGATACAACAGGATATTTTTGGCAGGGTTGTCTGTATCTGTGAAAAATCTTCAGCAACCTAAACTCCAAACATAAGCACAACATGCTGCAGCCACTCAAAATTATGAGGTGGATTAAATATAGCAATAGGAAGTGGTAATCACAATATACTCATAAATGTAAAATGCAGGTCATAAAATGGTGATAACGCAAGAAAAGGAAGCGGTGGGATAGCTGCTGACTGTCCTTCCCCACTCAGGCTGAATGACATAACAAAAATCATGGTATATGTATTTTCACTGTTTTTTTCACTTTTTTTTTTTTTTGGGAGACTTGCTCTGTTGCCTCGGCTAGAGTGCAGTGGCGTCCTCATAGCTCACTGCAGCCTCCAACTCCTGGGCTAGAGTGATCCTCCTGCCTCAGCCTCCTGAGTAGCTGGGACTACAGGTACCACCACACCCAGTTAATGTATTTTTACATTTGCCACAAATGAGTAACTGTATAATTGTCCATAAAGAGGTATCAATTATTAGATGTCATCAAAATCCCTGTTATAAAGAATAGGATTACAAACTTAGGAAAACTCTATACAAGGGTGGGTGATATCCTGAGGCAGCAGATCGGAGACAGACAGCATGAGACACCCTCATTTTACAGCATCATTTAACCAACATTTTGAAAAATTAAAAAATCTAGATATGAAAAGGTAAAGTGGCATATTAATAAGATGGAAAAAATGCTAAGTAAGTAAGATGTAAATTTAGGTCTCAGATCTGTCATGATCTTGGGCAAGACAAAGACTCTATAAATCTCAAGTTTTTGATCTATAAAATATGATAAATTCCTGGCCGGGTGTGGTGGCTCACGCCTGTAATCCTAACACTCTGGGAGGCCGAGGCGGGCGGATTGCTAAAGGTCAGGAATTCGAAACCAGCCTGAGCAAGAGCGAGACTCTGTCTCTACTATAAATAGAAAGAAATTAATTGGCCACCTTATATAGAAAAAATTAGCCGGGCATGGTGGTGCATGCCTATAGTCCCAGCTACTCACGAGGCTGAGGCAGCAGGATTGCTTGAGCTCAGGAGTTTGAGGTTGCTGTGAGCTACGCTGACGCCACGGCACTTACTCTAGCCTGGGCAACAAAGAAAGACTCTGTCTCAAAAAAAAAAAGATAAATTCCTACTTTGCAGATTTGTTGTGGGGTCAAAAGATGTAAGTCGTAAGAACTTTGCACTCCAAAGTACCATAACATATTGTCAGTATAAAAACACAGATTTCCAGTGTGCTATATAGTGCTCTATTATACGCAAATGGATATATTATTGCTCTTATACACAAGGACAAACCTAACTCACATACTAGTAGAATGGAATTTTTCAGGAATAGAAAAATATGAAATGAGGATCTCACAATAATATAAAATAAATTTATACATATAATAGACAAGGATCTGAAAGTATAATCACCAAAAGGGGAAGATAAAATCACAGTTGTCGGCCGGGCGCAGTGGCTCAAGCCTATAATCCTAGCTCTCTGGGGGGCCGAGGTGGGCGGATCGTTTGAGCTCAGGAGTTCGAGACCAGCCTGAGCAGGAGCGAGACCCCCATCTCTACTATAAATAGAAAGAAATTAATTGGCCAACTAATATATAGAAAAAATTAGCCGGGCATGGTGGCACATGCCTGTAGTCCCAGCTACTTGGGAGGCTGAGGCAGCAGGATTGCTTGAGCCCAGGAGTTTGAGGTTGCTGTGAGCTAGGCTGATGCCACGGCACTCACTCTGGCCTGGGCAATAAAGTGAGACTCTGTCTCAAAAAAAAAAAAAAAAAAAAAAAAAATCACAGTTGTCTTATAAGTTCTTTTTTTCTTTGTATTTGTTCTTACCAGGTATTTCTGTATGAAGAACAAATACTAAAAAGAAACCTCATGGGGGAGGGGGCCAGGACAAACATATCTATGAAATTTAAACCCCAGTCATATCTGATTTACAGTTATAGAGAAGAATTAAGGAAACCTACTCCAGAAAAATAGAGGATGGTAGAAAAATGAAACGAGGCTAGAAATGCTACCCCTCTTCCTTGCAGTCATAAGGTGAGAGAAGCTTACAATGACCAGAAAGGTGAAATAGTAATATATATATATATATTTTTTGAGACAGAGTCTCACTCTGCTGCCCGGGCTACAGTGCCATGGCATCAGCCTAGCTCACCGCAACCTCAGACTCCTGGGCTCAAGTGATCCTCCTGCTTCAGCCTCCTGAGTAGCTGGGACTACAGGCATGCACCACCATGCCTGCTAATTTTTTCTATTTTTAGTTGTCCAGCTAATTTCTTTCTATTTTTAGTAGAGACAGGGTCTCCGCTCTTGCTCAGGCTGGTCTCAAACTCCTGACCTCAAGCGGTCCTCCCGCCTCGGCCTCCCAGAGTGCTAGGATTACAGGCGTGAGCCACCGCACCCAGCTGGAACACAGTATCTTAATGTAATTTAAAAGTGCCACAGTATAATGAGTTTTATTAAAATGTATGTTTTCAGAAAGTATTTCTGTCTTTAGGACTAACAGAAGAATTGCTAAGACTGTAATTCAGTGTCCACAATCTATGGGAATATCACCCCTGCAGCTGAACCAAGATCAGAGACGAAACTGAAATAGATCTTCAATAACTGAGCACACCGAGGTGCTTTATCATCAGTACTAGTTTATTCGGGATGATAACAACCCTTCTTTGGTTGTCGTGTTCAGATGAGCCAGCTATAGCAGACGCTGGTGAGAGGCCGGAGGAGATGGGGGAGCCTCCTTCCAGGAACAACGCTTTTCCTCTCCTGAGGTTATAAGGACAAACGCCTACAGAATTCTCATTTACCCCAAAGCAGAATTCTTCCAGCTTGCCTGTTAACTTACTGATATTTACAACAGAAAAATGAAAAGGATTCAAAATCCAGAAGCATTTCCAGAACCCCCCAAAGCACCTAGAACTAAGTCAACAGACTTTAGCCATTAAATATTAAATTTCTTTATGTGCATATGTAAATATCATGTACTAAGCTGCTTTCACTTTATGAAATGATTAACTGATAAACAAGATTAAGAGAGTGGTAAACGCCAGCACAAGTTATGCCACCGCAGCAGCTATGAGACTCGACCCCTTGTACCCACCTGCAGGAGCCATCCAGCCCTGCTTCAGGGCTGCCCTCCGAGCAGTCAGGTATGGGACAACCCGGGCAGGGCCCGAGGGTCGCCTCCCAGCTCTCTCTAGGGCTGGAGAAGAGAAGGGTGCAGTACACATGCAAGGAAATCAAGAGAAAAAAATCTGCTAAACAGCAAAGCAGAGACTAACAGATTGAAATCGTACTTTCTTATCTCTCTGTTTCATCTTCACGGTTTTCTGTTCCAGTGAGTACCCCAGTTCTCTGGATGCTTCTGTGAGTCTCTCATCTATGTTTTTCAAGAGATTAACTTTCTTTTTATCTGTTACTTCTTTAAGTTTTTTCATCAAAAATAATCTGCAAAAGAAGCAAAGGCCCTTATTACCTTGCAGGCCACTGCTAAGTACACAGACCTTTGGAAGTTAAGGGAGCTAAGTTAAAAATGTCAAATTCCATGCAAGAAAAAGTCTGTAGAATAATTACCAACAGTTCTCTCGAAATGCCTAATAGTTTACTTCAAACAAGAGAAAAGCAGTATCAATAAAAAGCTGACAGTTGCAGAAATTGCAAACATGATTCAAGTTTGTATCATTTCTCTAATGTCTAAATAAAGGTATGAAATATTTAAAAAGCTAAGATTAATCAAGCTTTCAGTTATATCGCTTGAGATTTGGATATGGCATAATGCTTTGGAAAGGTCTGGCATAAGAGAAAAAAATAGTATGTAGACATCAAAGAGGATTTTTTATTTTTAAAGGGCCAGATGACACTGTTACAACACTTAAGGTCAACAGATTTTTTTAAAATGTTCAAATTTGTGTTAAGAAAACCTTAGATAATGTGAAAGGAAAGCTACTTTATAAGCTTATGGGAAAAAAGTATAATCCAAAGTAGTTTTTACAAAAACAACTTTATGTTTATCACAGACAGATTAAGATTCTTGCCAGCAGTATAAAAGGTCAGGAGTAGAAGAGCTAGAAGTGGCCTTCGGTTAGACACACAAGGCCGTCTCCTTTCTCTACAGCCAGCACCAGACTCCCAGGACAGAGCTTACCTCTGCCCATTACCAACGCTGGAGAGTCCGCATTGATCGGTATTCACCGCAATATTTTTATGGGCTGAGAGCACTTTTAATGAGTGCTATTCTTAGCTCCATTTTACTGTCAGGAAACTGAGGCACAGAGGATGATCAACTTACCCAAGTTCAGAGCGCTAGTAGAAATAAAGTGCCACAGAAACACAAATCACCAAAACCCACATCTTCTGATTACAGCAACTGTTACGCTAAATCTTACCTTCAGTCATCATCAACTGTGTATCAAGAGGACATATTTACAGTAACCATTAAAAGCAAATCTGGTCACGTCAGGCCTGTGTGAACCAAACTTCATAGTCTTTATCAGCCTCTGGCATGGCACAGAGGACTTTAAGTACCTGGTGCCATGCATTTTCATACTTCCGTGCATACTCCAAAACACCCATCTTCCCATTCTTTCCAGTAAGTTCTTATGTCTCTATCAAGGCCCAGATAAAATACCTTCTTATCTCACCACTATTTAAGTACTTAGTACTGCCATCCCATAATATCGCACTATGCCTCTCTCTCTACCAATTAAGCTTCTGTCTCTGCTCCAAACCTCCTCTCCAATACTTTGCTTTGTGATGCTTAAAGGTGCAATATGCAAACTGAAACCATACACATTTTGTGCTGTGTTACATTGAATCCACTGGAATGCCCTGAACTCTGAATTTTTTTTTTTTGAGACAGAGTGGAGTGCTGTGGCATCAGCCTAGCTCACATCAAACACAAACTCCTGGGCTCAAGTAATCAATCCTCCTGCCTCAGCCGCCCAAGTAGCTAATTTTTCTATTTTTAGTGGAGATGGGGTCTTGCTCAGGCTGGTGGTCTTAAACTCCTGACCTCCAGTGATCCCCCCACCTTGGCCTCCCAGAGTGCTAGGATTACAGGCATGAGCCACCACACCTGGCCTGAACTCTGAATATATTTTTAACCATGCATGTTTTATGCCATCATGCAATGATCATTTGGATACTATTGGTTCACTAAGTTATACACATCTTCCAAATGTTGAAACTTTTCTTTATATCAGATTCATTCCATTATATAACATTATGAAAACAATCACATTAATTAATATTACAAATCTCATTAGAAAAGTCTTCAGGTAGTGAGAAGCTGTCAAGCTCACAGTGGCATTACAACTTTCTCCAATTTAATTTTTGTTTGAAACCTTGAATTTTATTACTGACAAAAAATAGTTGTTTTCTTTGGTTCATTTGAGAAAAACATCTGCCATGTCTGAAGAGTTTGTCACTCACTCTCTCAAGTGACAGTGGGGAAAAGTTCAACTCTCAACTCAAGCACGTTAAGTGCTTTCCTCAAGACAAACCATAGTACTTCAGGATGCAGAAGCGCTTTCTATGTACTTCTGATTTCATCACACAGAACCTTAAAAAGATGTATTCAACGTAAAGATCTAGTACATTTATACTGCTCCATCGCTGACATTCTTTTCTTCTTAAAAAATTTCCTATTTTTTTTAGATATGGGCTCTCGCCATACTACCCAGGATGAACTTAAACTCCTGGGCTCACGTGAACCTCCTGCCTCAGCCTTCTGAGTAGCTGGGATACAAGCCTGTCACCATGCCCGGCCCATTTTTTTTTTTTTTGAGACAGAGTCTCCCTTTGTTGCCCAGGCTAGAGTGAGTGCTATGGCGTCAGCCTAGCTCACAGCAACCTCAAACTCCTGGGCTCAAGCGACCCTGCTGCCTCAGCCTCCCAAGTAGCTGGGACTACAGGCATGCGCCACCACGCTCAGCTAATTTTTTCCATATATATTAGTTGGCCAATTAATTTCTATTTATAGTAGAGACAGGGTCTCGCTCTTGCTCAGGCTGGTTTCGAACCCCTGACCTTGAGCAATCCGCCCACCTCGGCCTCCCAGAGTGCTAGGATTACAGGAGTGAGCCACCGTGCCCGGCCCATCACTAACATTCTTAAATGACACCTGCATAATATCATTGCTGTGTATAACGAAAAGACTACTGCTAATTTGGTGCCACTGCCTTGATTGCTGCCAACATGCCTACAGTATTACCCGCCATTACCTTTGTGCTCCTAGTGCAAAAATAACTATTTGTATAGGTTATCATCACAAATAGTTTTCATCTTGGGTAAGGGACTCTAGAGGTCCTTGAGGTCAAAACTATTAACACATTTATTTTAGGAAAAAAAACGGATAGAGAAAAAAAAAGTCAGTGGACTTTGTTATCCAAAGATATTTTAAAATTTTGAGTATGTTTAGATTTTTTCCATGTACAGTGACAATATGAAATATCATTCTATACTATCCTATTATCTACCCTCTTCAAAACAAAGTCAATGAATCAATATCAAAGCATTATAGCATAAGGACATTTTATATTTACCTAATCTTCCCTATTACTGGATACATGTTGTTTCCAATTTTTCATTTTTATAAATAATCTGTGATAAACACAAATATTTGTATACCTGTCCAAAATTTCTTTTGACAAATTGCTAGAATTGAAATTGCTGGCTTTAGGGGCATAAATGTGTACTTAGCACCTGGCAATGTTAGTTATCTGTCAAGAAATCTCAGAGGCCGGGCGCGGTGGCTCACACCTATAATCCTAGCACTCTGGGAGGCCGAGGCGGGCGGAATGCTCAAGGTCAGGGGTTCGAGACCAGCCTGAGCAAGAGCAAGACCCTGTCTCTACTATAAATAGAAAGAAATTAATTGGCCAACTAATATATATAGAAAAAAATTAACCGAGCATGGTGGTACAGGCCTATAGTCCCAGCTACTTGGGAGGCTGAGGCAGTAGGATTGCTTGAGCCCAGGAGTTTGAGGTTGCTGTGAGCCGGGATGACGCCACGGCACTCACTCTAGCCTGGGCAACAAAGTGAGACTGTCCCCCGCCCCCCCCAAAAAAAAAAAAAAAAATCTCAGAATATGGTAATTTAAACATTTTTTAAACTGTTCTCTACAAAGGTTTTACCAATTAACACATCAGTAAGGTTTCCTATACCCTAAACATCATGGGTGAGTACCATTCTTCAATCTTTACTGGCTTAATTAGCATTTCTTTAGCTACTACTTAATCTTACAGAGAGAGCTACTGTTGTCCCTGGACATAAAAACAATTTGTTCATAACTAGAACTCCTGAAAAAAAAAAAAAAGAAAAAAAAAAGTAAAAGGAAAATATTTTAAAAAATAATTTGTTCATAACAAAAGATCTGCCTTGAAAGACCTTATAATTAAAAAATATAGAAAGAAATTAGCTAGCTGATTTAAGTAAAGGAAGGTAATAAGAAGTATTAATACCTAAAAATAGTTATAATACTTGAAAAGTACTAAAACAGTTATATCTCAAGTAATCTTTTACCCCTAGGTTTGAGATAAATTATTGGAGGTAGTTCCTTAAATACTCACTTGCTGATTTTCACCTAAGTTATAAATAATGTCATTCATATGTATTTTCTTTTTTCCTTTTCTGCGTTCCTCAAACTAAAAAAAAAAACCAGTCGGGTTATTTTAGTTAACTAATATATTTCTTTTTAAAAAAAGATTTCTATTAAGACAAAACTACTAGTACAAATGAAAAATGAGGTGTTTTTACATGCCGACATATTTTTAGAATGAAGAAATTTATGGAGCATCTAAACTGTGGGGCAGGCACCGTGCACAAGACAAAGCCTCTGCCCTTGTAGAACTCACATGTTAATGCAAGACACAGATAAGTAAACAACCATAGTTTCTAATAAAGACGGCACCAATTTAAATGATAAATCCAAAGGGTTTAAAAGAACTATATAAATTACGAATATCAAGCAACATTTTTTATTTTTTTGAGACAGAGTCTCGCTTTGTTACCCAGGCTAGAGTGAGTGTCGTGGCGTCAGCCTAGCTCACAGCAACCTCAAACTCCTGGGCTCAAGCAATCCTTCTGCCTCAGCCTCCCGAGCAGCTGGGACTACAGGCATGCGCCACCATACCCAGCTAATTTTTTTCTATATATATTAGTTGGCCAATTAATTTCTTTCTATTTATAGTAGAGACGGGGTCTCGCTCTTGCTCCGGCTGGTCTCGAACTCCTGACCTTGAGCAATCCACCCGCCTCAGCCTCCCAGAGTGCTAAGATTACAGGAGTGAGCCACCGCGCCTGGCCTCTCAAGCAACATTTTAAATGAAACTAAAAGATATTAGAAGAGAAAGAACCTTTTTGACATCTACAACGTAGCTGCCTTTAGATACACCAGTATGTACGCAGGCAGCACAGTCTAGTGGTTGCGCTAGGTGGATTTAGTCTGAATTCTCTTTACTGCAAATCTGCACTATCAAATCACAGGGAATAAAAGCCCTTTAATGGGAGATTATTAACAGAGGCCACACAGTACATTATCTACTTATATCTGAAGTGATAAAGATTGCTTTCTTCATTTTATGACAATGCAAACTACACAGTCACTGACAAATGGCTGTAAGTCACGCCTGTGGCTGATACAGTACAGACTGGCTCCCTCAGCTCCATTCCAACCCCTTCCACACAGAGGCCCCTGCATTTCCCACTGCTTTTCAGCGCAGGCTCCTCGTGGGACCCAGCTCCTCCCCAGCAGATGCAATTCTTTTGAAATCTGAAAGGTAGGAGAGATACCAAGTGGAGGCTGTGCTTCTGCCGTTGCCACAGTGAGCACAGCTGTGGAGGTGCCTGACTGTTCCGGAGCAGCTGTAGCTGAGGTCTCAGCACAAGGTTCTTAGCTTCGTGGGACAGGCATCCATTTATTTTACTGGCATAGGTTATTATCAAAGACAACGTAGTCCTAGAGCCACCCGCTGTGGTAGTAGTTCTTGATTTCCAGCTTCCTGATGGCAGCAGAGACATAAAATCCATGGGTGAGCCAGCTCTACCACACAGCTGTCCTTCCTGGAAGCTCAGGCTGCTCCGTCAACCCTTCCAAGGATTTTATGAGCACCTACTTTATTCAACCTTTCTGTTTGAATTATACACAGTAAGCTCTTATAATGAACTCTTAATGACTGCATTTATCTAAAAAAATCTTTTGATTTTGCCATGGGACATGTGAGATCAAGATTAAGTATTATTTTCATTAAATAATTAGTTTTATAAGAGGCATATTTTTTGATGAAGAGTAGCAAAATGAAGTGTAGGTAAGACACTATCTGCAAAAGTCATAGAAATGATCTCTAGAAATCTACAACTGTTGGCTGGCCCCAAATCCCCCTTGTAACAGATATAGTACAAAAATTATAAACAGATATATAATTATAAATAGAAATTAAATATTTTCTTACTTGACTGCAGCAAACACATTATCTCCACTTTGAGCAATCATACAATTTTTCTTTGCTTCATTTATACCAACATATACAGGAAGTTCATCAGGAGAATCCCTGTCAAAGCAAAAGATATTAAAAATTTAGCTGCCCATAATTTATACTATCAGGCAAGTGAAATTTTAGGTCTACAGACAACTATTTATACCTGTATTTATTTTTTTATTGGAACAAGTTTGCCGTTTAAACTCTAAGTTTCTCAGGAATATCTACGACAAATCTTATTTATATAACAGAACCTACAATTAAGATTCTTAGGACCTAGTTGCCTTTATACCCAAATACAAAGGGGGAATAAGGCCTGTTAAAGGAAGTAGGAAAAACTATACACACCATAATTTTAGAGTTTGAAGAAAAAAGAGAAATAAAAAAAGGAAATAGGACAGAGGATTATAAAATATTAGAGGTAAAAGGATCCTGTTCATGTATATAGCCAAATCCTCTTTATTTTAAAATTGAGGAAACAAATACAGAGAGTTTAAGTTACTCAGCCAAGGGCCTAGTAAGTTAATGTCTAAGCCAGAAGCAGAATCCATAAATCCCAATTCCCAGTCCCATGTGCATTCTACTGTACCATGATACTTCTTCTGGGCATGTTGGTCTATTATCTTACATTTAAATTCCACTGGAAAGGACAGCATCTCTACAGTACAAGTGGACAAGGTATTTTCCCCCTGGAGCTACCTCTATTTCTTAACATTCTAAGCATCTTGCATGCATTCATTTAATCCTCACAATTGCTATCAGGTATGTACAATCATTATGCCATTGTTACAGGAGAGGAAACTGAGTCATGGAAAGTCACGGTCACTAATGACTGTCAGAGGGTCACAATGATAGGCAATAAGACCCGTATGACCTCAGAGCCCACTTTTAACTACCAGTTCCCACTTGACACCATGGAAACACATAGCTTAAGTCACAACAATTGCTCTAAATTATCTTTCTTGGGCTAAAAGAGCTCTTCTGAACCCAAAAGGGAAAAAAAAGTTTATAACCACAAAGGAAGAACCAGTGGTATTAAATCTAAAGAGTTCACTCATCCTACGGAAGGTTCATGTGGTAACAGTAAGAACACCACATGGCTCATGCATCCATGAACAGGGGAAATGTGCCCTTCACTTGGGCACAGTCATACTCATTAAGCAGGACAGCAGCTGTGTTAAAGAAGAAAGGTCCTTTACCTGAAATACCCCATATGGTACTGAGTTTTATTATCTCCAATAATGATGGTCTGGAACTCAGGAGGATCATAGTAAAACCTCCAGTGAAGGTTAAAATTCAGGCCTGTTGATTTTTTCTTCATTTTATGTTTTCCAGCAAGGATATCATAAGGACCCACTAATTGAAGTCCAAGGCTTGCAGAAAGTGAATCTATGAAGAAAATAAGTTTATTTAAACAATACTTTCTGGAGACAGATAGGACATAATGTCCTTTTTTTTGTGAGACAGAGTCTCACTCTGTCACCCCAGCTAGAGTATAGTGGCATCATGATAGCTCACTGCAACCTCAAACTTCTGAGCTCAAGCTATCCTCCTGCCTTGGCCTCCCAAAATGCTAGGATTACAGGCATGAGCCATTGTGCCTGGCCTACTTTGCATGATTTTTAATAGCACATAATATTCCATTATAAAGAGGTAGCTATTCATCTCTTCTATTGATGAACATTTACTATTTCTGATTTTTCTATTCTAAAAATGTTTCAGTGAACATCTTTGCTAATAAGTGTTTGTACACAGTCATAACTATTTTTAGAGAAACTGCTGCACAGTTCTATTCTGATATATTGCCAATATTGGAAGTATGTACCAATATACATTTCCATCTATAGTGTATGAGTACTTCCTAGTTAAAAAATTTAAACAGTACAAAAGGGTATGTAGTGAAAAGTAACTTCACGCAACCCATAAGTTTCTTGTGTATCTTTTCAGAGAGAGTAACCATATGAAAAGTATATAGGGATGTGTGTACCCCCTGACCCGTCTTTAAAAAAAAAAAAAAAAAAAACTAAGGGGAGCATGCTGTATACACTCTTTTCACTTAATGTATTTCAGGCATCACACTGTATCATTTCCTAAAAATCTATCTGTATTTTAAAAGTATGAATATCTACTGAATAGATGTGTTATTACTGGGCATTTAAGTCATTTCCCTTTGTTCCAATAAATATTCTTGAACATAACTCTTATTTCATCTGCTCCCTAAGTTCCTAGAAGCAGAACTGCTGGATCAAGCGGAAACTCCTACAGCACAGCAAACTGCTTGCTTTCCTTTACACCCCCAAAGAACACCATGAAATTACTGACCTTTGCCAATAGGTGACAAAGGTAAATGGCATATTACACCATTAATTTATATTTCTCTTACTATATTTCTCTTGTTAAATTTATCTTTCAAAATGTTCCTTATGAATTGTTCATAGCCTCAGTCCAGTTTCTTGGTAAGCTTTCTTTTCCACTTACAGAATCATTCTGGAGCAACTCACCAGCAGGCTTTTCAGGATCAAGCTCTTCACAGAACTTCCAGAAGTGATAGAAGTCTTCAGGGAAAGAGAGCTTATAATGATTTTCTACTTCTTTTCGAAGGTCACTGGAGACATCAGCTTCACAGGATTTACTCTTCTTCACATCAACTGTCTTTTCACACTGAAAATTGGCAAACAAAACTTAGTTCTCCAAATTAACTTCAGTAACTTTCCTTGCATCACAACATTGCTCATTCTTGTTCACCAGACTCAATGGGATGCATGTGCTTTCTTTAAGACTCTCTAAGTGATATTTCTGAGTAAAATCTGGGGGTTCTTTTGGGCAAAGAAAAAAGAACAGTTTATATGGTGATGAAATGGGACCCACCCGTCTTTAAATATGCTTCTCTAAAAAAAACAAAAAATAAGTAAAAAACAAACAGTAAAGAGCAAGAAAAGAGGAATAAAGAAAAGGCAGGTTTTGCCCTCTTTTATTTAACAAGATGTCATCATGGCTTTTGTTTAAATTCATTGATCACACCAGAAGCAAATTGTCAGAACTTGATTTAAGGGATTTTCCAGTTAAAAAAAGTTATTTCTTCAGCAAATTCCATCGAGAGTTGTGTCTGGGCTGCCTTCAACTTTAAAACAGATGCCTCCCTTTTGACATTCCAAATAAGAGGAAAGGTCAGTGACAATGCTGAGTATCAACAGTCCCTAATGAGGTTAGTAGAACAGCACTAAAGTCTAGGTCAAAAATCTAGTTCAGAAAAGCCTTTAATGCCAGGATTAGGTTATAATACTCATCTCTAGCACCTCCGCAATACGGTTTCATTATATAAGTGTGCTAGGTTTTAACATGGTTATTAGATATTTGATAACTTTCTGTAAAGATAATATGCTTAGCTGGAGGTTACTTATCTTTAATTTTCTAAGTAGCAATCCGTTTTTCTTTCTAGAACTGAGATCCTTTCTTTTTGGATTAATCTTTTTCCTTCTGAGTCTTCCTATTTAGACCAGAGGTTCTCGACTGTGGGTGATTTTGACCCCCAGGGGACATGTGGTAATATCTGGAGATATTTGTTTGTCACAAACTGGGGACATGGGGACTTAGTGGTGCCTAGTGGAGTAAGCAGCAAGGATGCTGCTCAACCTCCTACAATGCACAGGACAGATCCCCTCAGCAAAGACCCATCTGGCCCCAAATGTCAACAGCATTAAAGTTGAGAAATTCTGACCCAGATGTTTCTCATATTTATATTCATCCACTTTCCTAATAGGCTCAAGTTTATCGATATTAGGTATGAAAGTCTACAAAATGTATTTATGAATCAGATGACACATACAATAACATTCATGATGGCACTGATTCTAAGAGTAAAAAACAGAACAAATGAAGTTACTATTGGCAGGAGAACGCAAGGATAGGAAAAGTTGGGCCTCCCTATATGCAGACTTCATATCCCAGAATACTGTATTTTCCCTCCGAGTTTGGTTGAAAAGAAATCCACAGATAAGTGGACCCTCATCAAAGGTCAAACCCATATTGTTCAAGGGTCAAGTCTATTTCCTTTTCATTAAGTGTAAATGAAAGAAAGTCTTTCAAACAATAAAATACTACACTTGGTTCCATAGGGCCAAATCTCAGGATTTGAATATGCACACATTTGGGTATATGCAGGGGTGGGGATGGGGTGTCCTGGAACCAGTCCTCTTCATACACCAAGGGACTATACAATATGGACCAATCTTAATATATTTAATGAACAAAAAAACCCTCAAAAATTATATGCAGCATGATAGCCTTTTATGAAGTTCAAAAACAAGTAAACACAAAATTCAGATTAGTAGTGACACTGAATGAATGTGGGTGATAGAAGTGAGGCAGAACTGATAGGGGAGGCATACATACACTGATGTACAGCTGTTGTCAGTGTTTCAGAGCTTGGGTTAGGCAATGGGTTCACAGGTGTTTGTTATTAATATATTACTTACCTTAAATAAGGTAAAAAAGATCCATGAATTGACCAATGATCAAAGCTTATTATGCCAAAGATTATTCACCTCAGGCCATAAAAAAATTAAATTGAACAAAAAGGCTGTAGAAATATGGATCCCTAAGTGAATGTTGATAGCAAACAATAGTAATAATAAAGATAATAGTAAAAACAATAATACTTAGTGAGCACTATGTGCCATGCCACTGTTCTAAGCACTTTCTATGGATTAACTCATTTAATTCTCAACTACCTTATGAGCTAGACACAATTATCCTCACTTTACAGATGGAAAAACTGAGCTTAACTTCCCCTATACCCTTACTAGGAAGTGGAAGAGAACGAATTTAAACCCAGGTTTAAATCTGGCTCCAAAGCACAGATCTTCAACCACTTCCAAATACAGAGCAGTAGGAACGTATCAAATCCTAACCTATCCTGTCTTCTGCTTTTATAACTGTCTTTGGTAAGACTTCCAAAGACCGGCTCTAAATTTAAATGTTGGAAAAGCCTTAACCTGCCTTGCTGAAAGGCAGTTCTGCTGCATAATGCTTAGGTTGCTTGGGTTGACTCCTGACTCTCATTTCTAGCTGACACCTTGGATGAGTTACTTAACCTCTCTGTGCCTTGTTTTCTCACCTACGAAAAGGACATATGTAGTATCTATATCATAGAGTTGTTCTGAGGAATAAGTTATTATATGTAAAAATACACAGAATAGCCCTAGCACATAATATATAAATGCTGCCCGTTATGGTTGGTTATAACAGTGTTTACAGACTCGTCTTCATTTTTGGTATTGTATTTCTAACTAAACCTATCAGTTTTTTCAGCTGTGCTTTAACCCACATGCTAGCTCAGCATCTCAAAATCCTTAACAACTAGAATTGAGGACAGCTGTCCCCTTCAGAGGCTACACTTATCCTTTACCCTGGCGTTCCTGCACGACCCAATATGAAGAATGCCTATAACCATGGCCCTCTAAGAGTACTTAAGTCCTCTTAACACTGTCTTACCTTGTCCAATTTATAATACAGCCGGAGTAGTTTTTCTAAGACTTTAGTTATCACAATGCCTCTCCTTTCCTGCCTGAGTCCCCTTACTGCTACCGCAGCGGTTACGGAACTTCTGAAACCGTATGACAGTATGAGAGAAAGCACACACTGCCTCTGTCACCCTCCCTCATGAGTGCCCTTATGATCCGGTCCCTCTTACGTTCCCATCTCCCAGGCTCCAGCCAGCCCGAACGCTCCACTGTGCCCCCAAATCCCCTTCACTTTTACGGCTGGGGCATCTCTTATTTCTTCTCCTCTGCCTTCAACGAAAAACCATTTTCACACGTGAGTTGCCTTAAGTCTTCCCTAACATCCCCCGGGACTTGTTAAATCCTCCGGCGTTTCCACAGCACCGTCTACACACCAGCGTTATAACCCCCAACTAAAGTTAGAATAAACCGCAGATTCACTGGTGCCCGCCTCTCCCCGCGGAGGCTCCACGCGGGGCAGGGGCGGGTGGGCTCATGTCATGTCATGCCTGGCATGTCATCGACGCCCTATCAATTTGGCTGGCCGAATCGGTGAGCCCGTGGTCGGCTTACTCTGCTCCCCGGGACCCGCGCCCAGAGGGGTCGGCAGAAGATGCAGAGGCACCAGGTTCCCGGCCCAGCGCCCGGCAGAACGCGCGACAGCTGCCCCGCGCACGACCGGGGCGGACCGCGGCTCCCGGGCACACCGCCGGCGCTCAGTCATCACCGCATGAATGAAACGCGCTGCCCCTGGGTACCCTGGCTGTCACCCCAAGCGCCCCACGGAGCCCGCACGGGCTCCCCGGCAGTACCTGCTGTCCCTCCCCGCCGGACCTGCGCTTCCCGCCGCCGCCGACCATCCTGCAGCCGCAGCGCCCGCGAAACCGCGCGTTCCGCAGCCGCTTCCTGGAGCCGCCGACTGCTTCCGGGTTCAAGAGCCGCGGGCGCGCCGGTGTGGGGAAGGCCCCGCCCAGGCCCCGCCCACCTGGGCGGGGGGAGGGGCGGGTTCGGTTCGCGCCGCCGCCGCCTTTCGGCGCTTGTTGAGGCGCTTTCCCGCGCACGTTTGAGCGCGCCGGAGACGCCGGCCGGCCGAGCCTGAGGGGCTCACTAGCGGCCAGGTTCGGTGCCCGGCGCTGCCCTCGCTCCAGCCGCCTCCTTGTTTTTCTTCATTTGCATTTATTTGAAAGATGAATCTTTCTCTCCATCCCTCGCGCCACGCTGCGGCACTGCTGTCGCCGCCCCCGGTTCATCCGGGCGTCTCCGGGAAGCGGTCGGCGTCCGTCCCTGCGCCGGCGTCTGGGCGCGCCCCGCGGTGGGAAGCGGGTGCGGCGCAGGCCCTGCGGAATGGGAGCCCGCGTCCAACGGGGTCCCGGGTGACTCCCGTGCACACCGAGGGCTGAGGGGGCAGCGCCCGGCCGGGGTCCCGGGGCCGCCCGCACCGCGGTCCGGGAGCGCCCCGCGCCTCAGCCCTGAGGGGTCGTGTCCTCAATCTGTGTCTGCCTTCCTCTTGATTTTATGCCCGCGTTTTTTGTTGTTTTTTCCACACTATATCAATAATCACTTTATTATTATTTTTTCCCCCAAGAAGTTTGAGAGAAGAAGATCTGTTACTATTATTTTATTCCAGTAGGTTTAGGGGTGCACGCGTTTCCTGTGCTAGAGATGGGTTGTAGCACGCGGGAGTCAGGGCTTTGGGGGCGCCGTCACTTTGGTGTGCGCTGCCCCCCGCGGGTATTTCTCCCTCGCCCTGTCCCACGCTTCCCCCGTCTTTATTTCCGGGGTGCATTACACCGCGTTATGACCGCATACACCCGTCCTCGTTCCTTCGTCTTGCGGGACAATCCTCCGGGAGTTTCTTGCAGAACGTTGCGGTTTTTCCTCCGCGCGTGCGTGTCCGCGTTTGCCCTCGCCCCGGCCGGGCAGGGCTGCAGGTGGAAGGTGACTTCCACTGAGCATGTTGCAGGGCACATCCCCCCACGGTATTTTATCTTCCAGTGCTGTTGCGAAACCCTCTGTCATTGTGGTTCCTTCTCCTCTAAAAGTGACTGGTTTTCCTTTCGTGTGCAACCTGCTTTTGTTTCTGTTTTGTCCTGTCTCAACAAGTTTTAGGGTCTTTATTCCCATTGTGGTAAGACAGTCATGTGTCTTGCTTGTGGGTCTTCTGAGCTAGCCCTTAGTGTGGTTGTTTTCCATCTTGAAACATCTTCTTCTTCGGCTCTGGGGATTTTTCTGGTATTGTTTGTTGATTTCCTCCACCACCCACCTCTGTGATTATACCTGTTCTTTTTCTGAAATTCATTATTTAGCCGTTGGACCTTCTTG
Source organism: Mirza zaza (assembly GCA_008750895.1). Lineage (NCBI taxonomy): Eukaryota > Metazoa > Chordata > Mammalia > Primates > Cheirogaleidae > Mirza > Mirza zaza. Next base: position 24,783 of record VSMD01074970.1, read on the forward strand.
ACTGATGTTTTTTTTTTTCTTGTCTTCTTTTCTTTTTTTTGAGACAGAACCTCACTTTGTTGCCCAGGCTAGAGTGCCGTGGCGTCAGCCTAGCTCACAGCAACCTCTAACTCCTGGGCTCAAGCCATTCTCCTGCGTCAGTCTCCCGAGTACCTGGGACTACAGGCATGCGCCAGTATGCCTGGCTATTTTTTTTCTATGTACTTTTAGTTGGCCAATTCATTGCTTTCTATTTTTTAGTAGAGACAGGGTCTCGCTTTTGCTCAGTCTGGTTTTGAACTCCTGACCTCCAACAATCCACCCGCCTCGTCCTCCCAGAGTGCTAGGATTACAGGCGTGAGCCACTGTGCCCGGCCTGTCTGTCCTATTTTCTGTCTTCATCTTTTTGTTCTACTTTCTAAATGACTTTTTCAACTTAGACAACACCTGTCAAATTACTTCCTTTTATTATACTTTAGTTTCTAAGTGTTCTTTTTATTCTCTGTTCTTTTTATAACATCATGGTTTTTTTTTTCATGGATGTAGCTGTTTTTATCTCTGAAGACATAAATTACAGGGTTTTTTAAAAGTGTTGTACATAACTGCACGGACTTTGATTCTTTTCAGTCTTTTTTGGTTGCTCTTGTGTTTGGTCCCTGTCCTTTATGCTTCCCCATCTTGTGTGGTGATCCTTGCTGTCAATTCGTATGTAACGGTAATGCTATAAAAAGGTGCTCTGGGGACGTAGGCAAGGCTGGTCAGGCTGCTGGGCAAAGTGTAAGATGATGGGGCCAGGGCCCAGCTGTTTGTTCTGTGCCAAAGAGTAATCTTCTAATTGCTTGCTTTGGGATTATATTGCTTTTTTGGACCCCAGTCGGGGAAGGAGGCTGGTGATCTTAATCACTTCAGCATATACACAGTATTAGTCAGGGTTCTCCAGAGAAACGGAACTAATAGGATAGTCAAATCTATATCTATACCTCTCTCTGTTCAGTCTATCTATATCTATATATAAGCTCACATGATTGTGGGGGTTAAGTCCCACAATCCGCTCTCTGCAAGCTGGAGAACTAGAAAGCTGGTGGTATAGCCTGAAGCCCTGAGAGGCAGGGAGCCCACGGGGTAGGGTCTAGTCTGAGTCTAAAGGCCCAAGAACCACAGTCATTGAGGGCAAAAAAAGATCAAAGTTTCAGGTCAAGAAGTCTGGCAGAAAGAGAATGAATCCTTCTGTGGGAACAAGAGTGACTTTATTTTTAAATGCCAAATCGCCTGACAACCCGAGTCTGGGAATGTCGCCAAAATATCTAGTTGATGTATTACTCGTTATATAGGAAAAGCTATTTAATACAAGTTTCATCTTTCCTCTAAAACAACCCGTGATACCGGTGCCCTGTGACTCCAGCAGCATTCTCTCATCCAGCGACATGCTCCTTCCAGAGCATGTGTACTTTCCCCCCAGATATAAGTCCTTGCTCTGAGGTTTGCCGTACGGAGATCTACTTGTCTTGTGGCTGCTTAAGAGCAAGCCTCTGTCCATAAGTCCTTCTGAAAAAATCATCCTGTAGTGACAAAGTAGATTTGTCTGCCTCATTCTTTGGTTTCATGACTTCTTTGGCATTTGCAGGTCACGCTGCATATATGGCATTTTCATGAAACACCTTCCTTCCTCCACCTTTTTGTTTTATTCAGACGCTGAATGGATTGGATAGTGCCTGTCCACGCTGGTGAGGGTAATCTGCTTGTTCTACACCCTCACAGACACACTCAGGAATAATGTTTAACCAGACATCTGGGCATCCAATGGTCCAGTCAAGTTGACACACAAAGACTCCAATTCCATCCATGTTGCACAAATGACAGAGTTTTCTTTTCCATTGTGTTTATATATACCACATTTACTTTATTCATTAGTTGATGGACACTTGGGTCATTTCTGTATCTTGGCTATTGTGAGTAGTGCTGCAGTGAACATTGGAGCACAGAAACCTTTTTGACATACTGAATTCAGCTCCTTTGGATATTTGCTCAGAAATGGGATTGTTAGATCATATAGTAATTCTAGTTTTAGTTTTTTGAGGAAACTCCATACTATTTTCTGTAATGACTGTACCAATTTACATTCCCACCAACAATGTACAAGGATTACCTTTTCTCCATATCCTCCCCCGATACTTGTTCCTTTTTCTTTTTTATAATAGCCATTCTAACAGGTGTGTTATGATAGCTCATTGTGGTTTTAGTTTGCATTTCCCCGATAATTAGAGATGTTGAACGTTTTTTCATAAACCACAACTGGTACTAAGTGCTTTACCAAGATTAACTCATTTAATCCTCATTACAATCTTATTAAATTACTACTTTTACGCTAATTTTACAGATAAGGCACCTAAAACTCAGAGAGGTTAAACATTGTCAATGGGCACACAGCAAGCCTTGACGATGGGATTCAACCCCGAATAATCTGGAATCCAGAGTACTCTAGGACGCTATATAATACTGCCTGTCTAGCGTCAGTGCCAGGGGTTTCAGGAGCTATGTAGTTGCACTCAATAAGGTCTGGAGTTCAGAGAGCCACTTACAATTTTTAATCCTGTTTTAATTAGGAAATTCATGTCTAAAGGATGCATCATTTTGACTGTATCCTTTGTACCTCCCTTTAATCAAGAAGGTGGACCAAACTGTGGGGTCCTGATTGTCAAAATGGTCACTAAAAGAGGAAAAAAGGATATGCGACAATTATTTTCTGTTGCCCTCTTTATCAGAGACATTTTTGTCACTACTTTGGGAAGATAACTTACCTTCTTGTCTGCTAGGGCTAACTGTGCCTTCCCCTTGTCTATATAGTAACTAATTGCTACAACATTAAGTAAAATTTGGAGGAAAAGTCTTGAAATCATGAAATTTTTACCTTCCCAAAACTTTTTTTTACTCTAATCAATTGGTCATAAATAATATCTTCTTTTGAGATTTAGATCTTTGAAAGACTTTTTTTTAAGGTTTCTCAATGAGACAAACCAAAATTTCCCTAGCATTAGGCTACAATATCACCATAGCTTTGTATCAGATTGTTGACCTTACTGGGAAAAAATTATATTTGTATTATTTTTCTTTTTTCCCCCAAATCTAGGGTAACACAATTATCACCAGTATAGTTTAAGATAAAAGTCATTGTTGGGAATGGTGCTGGTGAACTTCTATGGAAAAATTCTCAGGAGAATTGGTTGGTGATTGCCAGGACCTCTAATTTTCCCTTAAAGGATTATGATATTTAAAAATATGTTTTCATAGATATATATGTCAAAGAAGATATGTAGAATGTGATTCTTTAAAACTTTGATGCATAAGAAGTCAAACCTGGGCTACCAAAACTGTGTAGTGACAAATAAGTGAAATGTTAAAATGGTATAGTTCAAGGTTCTCAAACCAAACAGAATGCTAAAAAGGAGAAGGATCCTAATCAAATACAGATTTAGAAAGCATGCACTGCAGCAATAAAGACAGTGAAATGTGTATCTCTTTTAGATCTAAGAGTTCCTGATTTACTCCGTGGGTGGTGGGCAGTTAGTGAAACACGGATTGAGAAAAGACAGAAAATGGAAGCAGGAATTCTTATGTATCCTTTAAAAGAGTGATGATTCTAGGGTTCATCTAAATGTAGCTCCCAATCAAAGAGAAATTTTTTAAAAGGAATATTTCTTTTCAATCTTTTGTGTATTTTCAAGACCATAGATGTCACATCTAGCTTCTTCAATAAGCACTTCTTCCTGCATTTGTTATGAGAGCTGCTGAAACTTAAAGACAAGACAGATGCTACTTAGGATTCCAGGTTGGAGGACCGCCAGACTCTCAGCATTAAAGTGTATTCAGGGCGAGAGGACCACATTGGGAGGCACATGTGTAAGGAATGACAGGCTTAGCCCATTCCGTTCCTGACGCTCTGAATGGCGGAAGTCATTCGTCCCGTGACTAAGGCCCACAGCCAGAGGATAACATCAGCTTTGAGAAGGCCCAGAGCCCGCAAGGACTTTGAATTCCCAACCTAAACTGTAAAATAGGACTTCTTTTAGGAGCTATTGTAGGGAGATATGAGTGATTGTGTTAAGTCCAGAGGAAACAGAGTTGGAAAGGATAAATTGTTGTGTGAATGGCCATATTAAAAGTCAGCAGAAATTTTGGGCAGAGCTGATCCCATGTGGTTGCTACACTGATGAGCTGATGATCTGTAGCATTAACCTTTGACACCATACCCTGACCTACTCTGTGGTCATTTTGACCCTGACAAATTACCCGATTAAACAATGACCAAACTGGTCTGCCCACCTATGTTTACTCCAGATCAGCAGTCCTGGAGCCATGCAGCCTTTAGTTAGCACTGGCTGGATGATCCACCCACATCTTTAAAAGGCTCCAAGGGTTCCCCAGTCTTAATATTTACACTGGGTAAAAAGTCCAGCTGATTCACCAATTCTTTTTTTTTTTCCCTACTATAATTTCTTGGAATCTAGCCCCAAGCACAAACTGGCACATAATAGGTGCTCAATAAATATTAATTAACTAGCTGACCTCCTTTAGTGATGAGTCATCACCATGGTTACATAGTTACTCTCCCACCCTTTCATCTGTTCAGTCCTTTCTTCATTCAAGACATTTATTATTACTAAATCCCAATTATGCATCAGAACCGTGTTAGGCACGGGAAGTACCAAGGTGATACGGTTGCCACATCCCGGAGCTTACAGGGTACTGAAGACGCCATAAACATGCAGTTGGTATTCTTGCTGCTCACCTAAAAGAGGTACAGGAATTATGTAAGTCTATCCCACGCCACTCTTCCAGACACACTGCCCTGGCCCAGTCTCTTTAAATGAACTGCTCTAATAACTTTACTCTGAATATCAGAGTAAAGTTGATCAGGGTTGATCAGACCTAAAATTCTAAACAAGAAGTGTCATTACTAGGAAAGACCAAATGACACAACAAAGGGCAGTGTTGTAAGGAGCAAGCTTAGTTGACATGAGGAGTTTACTAGCTGATGTTACAGGAGGTTTGAAAGCAGTCCCTGAGATCAAGATTGGAGAAAACAGCCCAGGAGACAGGAGATGGGAGTGTGGGGAACAGTTACTGGAACAATCCAACCAGATCCAGCTGCTGAATAATATTTGCCTTGTACAAGGTTGTTCTCCTCATCCTCCAAGTTTAATTTTTAATTTCTGAATATAAAGTTATAATATACATTAATTTTAGAAAATTTGAATAGTATGTAAAATGAAAAGCATATTAACTTATCATATCCCACTACCTAGAAGCAACTTCAGCTAATATGTGGTATATTCAGTGTTTTTCTACATGTTTCTCATATTTTTTTTTACATAATTGATATAATACTACACATAAAATTTTATAACTGGTTTAAAAAAATAAGGTTTTATAACAAGCATTGTTAAAATGCTTCCTCAGTATTTTAATGGCTACATAAATATGCCATCAGACAAATGTGTAATAATGTAATTATTCTCTTAATGATAAGTTTTTACAACTTCTAATTTTTCATTGCTGTAAATAACTCTGGGGTCAACACCCTTGTACGTAAAGCTTTAAAAAATATTTTGGAATATTACTTTAGTTTGGCTTTTCAGAGGAACTGCTGGCTCCAAAGATAGGAAACAGCTTAGTGTCACAATCCATATTATCAAATTGCTTTGTAAATTAGGACTTGAAATAAAATAACGTACAACAATGTGACTATGATTAACAATACTGTAGTCATACTTAAAATGTGCTAAGAGTGTAGATCTTAAGTGTTCTAACACACACACACACACACGGAAAGGTAACTATGTGAGGTGATAATGTGTTAATTAGCTTGATTATGGCAATTATTTCACAAGATATAAGTATATTAAAACATCAAGCTGTAACCTTAAATACATGCAATTTCTATTTGTCAATAAGCTTGTATTCCTCAAAGCTGAAAAAATGAGGGTAAACTAAAGATATTCTTAAATAAATAAGTGGAAAATAAAAAGAGCATGAGTAATTTTCTCTCTGGCCCCGATTACGGGCACCGCTGCTTGGGAATAACCGACACGTGGTGGGACAGCAAAGGCAGGGCTCGTCTGTCGTCTCCATCCACCTGTCTTTACCCCCTTCGAGTTATAACCTAAAGTTAGGTTTTGAAAAATTGTGTTGGATGAGGGACTGGCAAACCTAAGTTCTTGTCCTACCCTTGCGACTTTTCTGCTCAGAAATCTTGAGAAATCGGTTAATTGTTCTGAAACATAGTTTCCCAAACCATAAAATGAAGATGCTGGGAAAGCGAAAAAGAAATTGGGACGAGAATGTTTTTATCTGTGAGAAGCAGTGTGTGGGAGTGCTCCATCCAAAACAGCACTGGGCGTTCTTGCTGCGCAGCTTTGCTGTTCTGCTTAGTATTTCTCTTGCGACTGAACAGCAGAGCTGGCTGGCTCATCACCACAAGCTCGTGCTCTCCTCTCCTTAGTGAGACTGTGTGTCAGGTAAGGGGCACCTGCCCTGCCAGGACCTTCACTGCCCTGCCTACCTGGTGTCCTGGTGCGGCCTCATGACGAACCATTGCTGGTGGAAAGTGCGGGAGACGGGCTAGGTTTTCTCAGGAAGCGAGGGACACGTCTTGTCCTCCTCTGCCAGCCGGACACAGGGAGTCTTGAGGCCCATGGGATGACAGCCACAAGGCAGGCGGAACCTGGGACTCAATCCCCAATGGAGGAACCCACCTGATAATTAGGAACAGCTGAATGGATTGGCCGGCTTCATGAACAAAAGACAATTTTTTATTATGTTAACCCACTGAAATGTTGGTGTTACTTTATTGCAGTAGCTGGCACTGCCCTTTCCAATACTGGAATCCGTGTGAAAGTTTATCAGATAAGAAGGAATCAAGCTCTCTCTCTTTTTTTAGCTGTAGAAGCCACATATGATATATGTCACAAGGAACATTAATGACTTAATGTATTACTTAAAATTTAAGAATGAAATGGATGTCTAACACCAAGCACCACATTTTCATCCATCCATCAGTCCACCCAGCCATTGCTTAAATATTCACTGGGGGTCACTTACTGTGTATTGGCTTCTGAATTCCAAAATCATGTAGCCGCTCTATACCACCCCACCTACAATCCATGGTGGTACACCCTGAGCAGACTTACCTTTTCCTGGGAAAGGAGGTGAGATTTCAAAATTATTTCAAAATAATTTTGTACAGGTTACATCAGCGTGGGAGAGACGGCCGCAATTGCACATAAGGGCGCTCTACCGGAAGAGGATCCTGCAGGCAGGAATGAACCAGGCCATTACCCCAGTGCTCTATGGAAGCCTTGAACTAAAAGATAAGAAAACGTCATTAGAGAGTGAGCCAAGTATGAGAGATGTGGAAAATTTGGTGATGAGTGGGTCACTGCCGTTAGGCTGTATATATGTGAACAGATCCTTGAATCCTCCTGCTATGGTTTAAATTTCCCCCCCAAAAAAACTCATGTTGAAATTTAATCCCCAATAGGATGGTGTTGGGAGGCAGGGCCTTGAGGGGGGTGTTTGGGTTGTGGGGGCAGGTCCCTCCGGAATGGCTTGGTGCTGTTCTCAAGGTAGTAAGTAGGGTCTCACTCTCACGAGACTGGATTAGTTGTTAAGGAGATGTTCCGACTAGAGCAGGTCGGCACAAGGTCAGGACGTGCCCCTTGGGTGTTGCCCTTCACACGTGTCTGCTTTCCCTTTGACTTTCTGCACCGCGCCAGATGCCAGGGCCGTGCCCCTGGACTGCCCGGCTTGCAGAACCATGAGCTGAGTAAACCTCTCTTCTCTATGAATTGCCCAGTCTCAGAGATTCTGCTACAGCAACACAACACAGACTAAGACAGCTCCTTGACAGGCAAGATATAAGAAACCTCCTTTTATCCTTAAAAAGCAAGAAACATTAAATAAATCAAGTGTAAAACAGTATTTTTTTTTTCTGTTCTTACTTTCTGGTTTTGAGCTGTATCTTGGGTAAATTCAGGCCTGCCAGATAAATTATTTCTGGATAAATCAAAGATTCTTTTCTCATTTAACATTTGGAAATTAGAGCCGTGGAAATTTCCCTTTTTTAGGTACCTTTATTTTCCCGCTGCTGACATAGCTCCTAAATCCCAGGTCTTTTCCCTTCGCTAAACTACCCCCATGAAATTGATGGAAATGGCTTCAGATGCTGTCTGCAAAATAAAGAGGTAAACTCTATTCGTTCCATCTTCAGGCATTATTTTCTCGTTCTGAGCAAATACGTGTTTGTCATAGAGCTGTTTACTGGCCGGGCTCTTGCATGCAAAGCGATTGTCACGCTGCAGCTGTGGTACAGCTGCTCCTTCACTGCTTTTCTGCTTAGATCGGGGAAAATGGGCTGGATTAAATTATCCACAGGAGGGCTCCACTGCAGTCTCTGGAAAAAAAAAAATTCTGCAGTTGTACTTTCCGTGCTCATAATTGTTATCTCTGCAGTTTTCAGTGGGCCATACCTATTTATAAAAGTGAAATAAGAAGCCAGCGTGTGTAACTCAAGATCTCTTACCTTTTTGGCACCGGAGACCATTTTCATGGAAGACAAATTTTCCACAGACAGGGTGGGGGGAGGATGGTTTCAGGATGTTTCACGCAGATTCTATGTATTGTGCACTTTATCTCTACTATTATTACATTGTAATATATAATGAAATCATTACACAACTCACCATAGGTTGGGGATCCCTGATTGAGAACATCCATTGTAAAAAACCTAAAGAATTTTCTAGAAACCTAGAGTATCTTTCTGGGAAACAGCACAAAAATGAGTCTTGAAATGATAAGCCCTGGTTTATTTATTTCATTTTTAGCTCAAGCATTGAAAGATTCAAAGCAATAGTTTATATTCAGGATACACAGTTGCAGGCATCTAATGCATGAAAAATACATTTACAGCTCCACAGCGTCCATGATTTTTCTTCCTGTCAACCAGAAAGACTTTTATTATAATGCAGCCTGACGCACAGATGCTATGTGTCTTTGTTTCCACGCATAGCAGTGCTTCCTAACACGTGGCTACAGGATGATCATGGTGGTTACAAGATTTAGCACCTCACTGTGAATCTCCTGTGTGGCATTTCCTGTACTTTTTTTTTTTTTTGAGACAGAGTCTCATTCTGTCGCCCAGGCTAGAGTGAGTGCCGTGGCATCAGCCTAGCTCACAGCAACCTCACACTCCCAGGCTTAAGTGATCCTCCTGCCTCAGCCTCCCAAGTAGCTGGACACGTCACCACGCCCTGCTCATTTTAACTAATTAATTTATTTATTGTTGTAGAGACGGGGTCTCACTATTACCCAGGCGGGGGGGGGGGGGCAAACTCCTGGGATCAAGTGATGCTCCTGCCTCAGCCTCCTAAAGTGCTAGGATTATAGGCGTGAGCCACCACCCCCGGCCTCATGTACTTTTTTTTTTTTTAATACCTGAAACAGTTGCTGCTCTTTTAAGGGATGATAAACAGGGCTTCAAAACTTACTATATGCAAAAAAAAAAAAAGCCTGAAAGGAGAATCCAAAATTTGAGACCATATCTCTTCTGAGAAATGGTGAAAAACACATGGAAAATATCAATTATGCTATCTCTGATGCTTTTGGAATGTCCTCTTGAGCCACTCACAGGAAAAGTTATAGCAACCCCCATGGAAATACCAGCGGGGCAGCACCCAGGAGCAATCTGGACTGTCATGGCCCGTTTGCAGGATGGAGGATGCACACAGAACACAAAAAGACACAAAGACACATACAAAGACGGTTACAAGACTGCAGTGCAGAACGCACCAGTCGTTTTATTTTTACACCCCCAAAATCAAAGTTGGTTCCTTGTATGTGCCCACCCAGGCGTGGCTTGTCTTTGTGTGTCTCTGTGTGTCTTTTTGTGTTCTGTGTTCATCCTCCGTCCTGCAAACGGGCCACGACACTGGACGCTGTGAGTTGTGAGATTCTGACGCATTCTCCCTCCGCCGCCCGTGACTGCACTTGCCTGGTTTGTTTCTTTTTAATTCAGAAAACAAAGCAGCAGTCAGAGAGCCGTGGGGGGTGGCTGGATGCCCACATCACAGTGGTGTATTTGACCACACCTGCGATTTGAAGCCCCTGGGGGTAGACACCTGTGCGGGGAATGCTCACACGGGAGACGGGCAGGGGCAGCACTGGGAACCGCAATTTCTGGAAAAAAAAAAATCATTAGTTTTCACCATCGTATAAGGACATCACTCTGTAAATCACCAAACGTAGCAACAGGCAACATTCGATTTAAAAAATGAAAATGAAAAGGCATCTTCATTGCCCAATGGCAGTTTATATCACACTTCCTATGACCCACTGAAAACCGTGCTCGATTTTCTTTCTCTGAGCAGATAAATTAGTTTTTCTTCCACTTTGACGGATCCATCCTCCAGGTCACCCCACTATTTTATCTCCTAGTGTTGACTCTGCACCCCTCCCCCTCCGTGTGTCTTCCTCCTCGCACCCCTCCCTGGCCCCCACACACAGCGGAAGGTTGGACGGAAGCTGCCGTCCCCACCGGAGACCTGTGGCTGGCGTTTGTGCCACCTGAGTTGAGGAAGAGGAGAGCAGCGAGCCCGGGCCACCCGGAGCCTGAGCACAGGGCCGTGGGGATGGGACCCTCCTCACAGAGGAGCTGTCAGACCAAACCCCGCTGCCCTGACAAAGAATAAGGAGGTAAAATAAAGACGGGCGGGAGCGCAAGAGAAACCCGTCCTGGGTTAGCCGGGGACGCCGTGGAGCACACCGGGGAGAAGTCACAGACGCGCTCAAGGGCCTCGCAGATGGGAGGTGGCCAAGTCCAGCCTGCCTGGGCTCGCTCTTTAGGCCAGAGCCTCCAGATCACTCCCTGTGGGTCAAAATGGGATGTCACAGCCATTCGTGTCGTGACCATCCTCTCACCTGTCTTCCCTTTGTCCGCTGGTTTGTTATTTTCCTCCTCTACCTCCCAGTCTGGAAAGTTCTCCCCAGGGTTGGTTTGAATCCCTGAACCTTCACCTCCCACCCCTGTGAACTTCGGCGAGTCGCGAGCTATCACTAGGCTTTCGCTTCCATACCTGCGCGTTCGTTCCCCTGAGCTGTGGGGGAGGAGAGTGACGAGCATGAGCTGCCCAGGGCCTGAGCACGGGGCTGTGCGGACGGAGCCCGTGGGCAGGTGATGGCAGCTCCCACCGCACACGGTTGTCCCGGGACTAAATGATAGCACACATGCAAAATATCATATTGAGCTACTGTTAGCACCCAGCCTTCGCATTTCACATTCAAATCCCACTTCCTCCTGAAGTATCTCCACTAGTCCACGTTGGAAGGATGGCTCCCGTGGCTGGTTTCTCGAGGCACTTACTGTCCCCGTGACCGATGGGGCCCCTAGCACACACAGGCTGTGGCCTGGCTATCTGTGTGCATCTCTTCTCATCGGAACCAGGGGCCGGATGTTTGCACGGTAGGGAGCGCGTCTAACTGCAGCACTGGTGCAACGTTCTGTCTGTCGCAGACATTCTGTCCGTGAGCGCTAACTCGGAAGTCAAACAGATATTTATCGAATTCGTTGAGTGACTCAATGACTTAGGTAATCAAAAGCGCCTGGTGTAGAAGACTAGGAGGAGTGAAGAGGATTTTTGAAGAACTCGGTCCTGGAGCCAGCGGCCCCCGAGGGAGCAGTGCCCGGCCGTGGGAGTGGGCAGAGAGGAGAGAGAAGCTACCAGCCCCCTCCCCGCACAGCTCTTGCCGAGAGGGAAGCCTTCAGCTATTAGTGAAGATCAAGATTTTAGTTGTTGCACTAGACTGGACATATTCAAGACCCGGTTTTTAATAACTTGACATCGTCAGGAGACTTCTATTATTGGAGAGTGACTCAGAGCAGCTCTGTGATCCACTGTAGTTTTCATCCAAACACGAGAGGAAGAGCCAGCCCAGAAGAGGGGATCCAATGCTCAAGTGGGAAGCAAGGTGGTTTTCCGATGGCTCCAGGAGTCCCACGGCTAACGTAACAGTGCCGTGAGGGCAACTGGGCGTTGGTGCTGGCCTGCTGGACAGCAGGTACTGGTAGCAGTGTTTGCAGGGAAAGGAATAAAAGCCATCAGAAGGAAGCAGATGGCATGGCCATCAGCTTGCTCCCATGCGGCTGTCCAGACGGCTGTCCGTGGCTGCATGGATATGGACAGTTCCACTGACCAGGGTCTTTGATGTCTCTCCCTCGGCCCCCCAGTGAGAGATGCCTCTCCCTCCCCCTGCAAGACTGCCACCCAGAGCTTCTGCTCCTCGGGGCCCACAGCACAAGCCAGGAGCAAGCACCTGGGTTTTCCAGAGTCGGGGGTGGGGTGGGGTTCTGATTCTCTCAAATCTCTATTAGATTGTGTTTTTGTTAACATTTCCATTGAGATGCAATTGTCTGTTGCCATGGCATTCTGTGCAAACAGAAGCCCTTTTATTCCCTGGGATGCTTTCAGAGAAGCCATCAGGCAGTTTCTGTCACAGAATTAATTGCTCTTATAACCAGCTTGCTCACAGGTCACACCTCCAGCCGCACGAGCCCTCGAGAGTTTGCCATTTGTATCAGCTGCACCTGAGATCTCGGGAGACAGGCACTCACCAATTATTACACGTGGGATTACGGTCTCTGACGTCGGTGTTCGTAGGGACTGTCTCGGGAAGGGAAGCGTGCATTTTGAGGGCTGGTGAAGATAGGAACCAGGCACACTTGTTTTCTTTTAATGTCCAGAGATTTGGGGTAATGAAAATATCAGATTTGGCTATAGCATCTTCTTTTTGTTGTTGTTGTTTTTCTAAGGAGACAGAGTCTCACTGTGTCACCAGGCTGGACTGCCGTGGTGCACCCACAGTTCACTGCAACCTCCGACTCCTGGGCTTAAGCGATCTTTTAGATATTTTGTAGAGACGGGGGTCTCACCATGTTTCAGAGGCTGGTCTCAAACTCCTGGCCTCAAAGGACCCTCCCACCTCGGCTTCCCAAAGCGCTGGGATCACAGACATGAGCCACACCACACCTGGCAGGTTTGGCCACAGCATCTTGACAACCGATCCCATGGCTGCAGGTAGAAAGTAGCTTATCGTCACCTCCCGCAGCCCCCACGCTAATCTCGTCGGAGTTTGTACATTCTGCTTAGCGGGCCCTATCCCAGACTTTTCTGTCCCTCCATGGTAACTTTCCAGTGCTAAGGGAACACCTAGGAAATGTCACGTAAGTCAAGGAATTAGTGAGCGTTAATGGCCCAATGCATGACATTTGGGGGCTGGAGAGAACCGCTTTTAAATTGTGTTGGGAAAAAGACATTTAGCAGGAGGCTTGGCTAATAAGAGTCCCGGCCTGCGCCAGTACCCCAAGAAACTTATTCTGGTCAAGTATTTGGCTGGAGGACAGTGGTTTCTGCGTGGGCGTCTGAGGGAAGGAGAGGAATGCCAAGGAACGGGCTGGTGTTCGTCAGGACGCTGCTGCCCGGGGCCAGGTCCCTCCTGCCGCTGGCAACCTCAGACAAGTGCTTAATCTCCTGTGCCCGTTTCATCTGTGAAATGGGGATATCAGCAGGTTCCTGCCTCTCAGGGGTGTCTTGAGTTAATTTGTGCGATCCACTTGGCACGGTGCACGGCCCACATCACGTGCCGTGTGAGTGCTGGCCGGCAATGTTACCGCGTGTCTCCCCAGCCTCTGCGTGGGCTCCCTTCTGAGCCAGGTGGGGAGAGGCTGCAGGAAGGACCCCGCGAGCCCCCGGGACAGAGCAGGAATACTGTGTTTATTAATATAAAGATTATAAATAAATACTGTGTTTATTCCTGATTGGAGACGTGTGAGCCAGAGAAGGGAGAATTCTCTGCCTGTCACCTTGAGGGTCCTGATGTGACTTCGGCGCCACGGGGACGCCGGGCTCTAGAAGCTCCAAAGTTCCTCCCGGTGGGAGCACCAGGAGCCTGCAGATCCATGGGGAGGGGGCAGCCACGCCCACGCTGTTGCTCGGGCAACCAGGGCGCGTGAGGGCAGCTAGAGTGGAAGAACGCGGGACGCCTTTTGCACATGTAGGAGCCACCCCCCCCAGGACTCCCAGAAATATTAAAGGGGGACTTTTCAGGGGGCCAAGATCCTGTGTCGTAAGAGCAGGGATAGGAATCGGTTTAACCTGAGTTCTAATCTGGCAGGACCCGTCAGCGAGCTGGCACGGCCTTGGGACTCCAGCTGTGCTAATAAGGAACTCAGGAAGCCCATGGACCCTGAGGAAGTCTCTTGGGGCTCTCACTTCTACTTTTCTTCTTGCTAGCTGCTCTCTTTTTTGAGACAGAGTCTCACTCTGTCACCCTGGGTAGAGTGCCATGACGTCATCATAGCTCACAGCAACCTCACAGTCCTGGGCTTAAGCATCCTCCTGCCTCGGCCTCCCGAGTAGCTGGGACTACAGGCACGCGCCACCACGCCCGGCTAATTTTTTCTATTTTTAGTATAGATGGGGCCTCATTCTTGCCGAGGGTGGTCTTGAACTCCTGAGCTCAAGCAATCTTCCCGCCCTGGCCTCCTGGAGTGCCAAGATTACAGGCGTGAGCCACCGTGCCCAGTCTCTTGCTGGCAGTTCTCTTGCTGGCAGCCTTCCAGGTCTGCATGGCTTTCCCTGAATGTCCAAGTTTTAAACATATCTTGGGGTTTTAGCCATGGAAATCAGAAACCAGGCTGGGAGCTAACTACTTATTGCTACTGCTCAGGCTTTGGGGTTCTTTCTGGTGGATGCTCCCTCAAATCTACCTCTGTTGTCCTCCATACTCAGTGTCACTCATTAATAAAATAAAGCCCCTGAAAACGCCGGCACAGATACCGACAGGAAAGCGGAGATAGAGCGGGAGGGGCGACAGGTGCCTCTGGGCCGGCTGCGGGTGCCGTGTGCTAGCAGGCATCGTCTCGACGCTGGGCGAGCTCGGGGTGACCGGCCACACCTCCCCCTGTGCTCCTTGACGGCTGGATGAGCTCGCCTTCACTGCAGCGGGACTGACTGCCTCAGCCAGGGTGGACCTGAGATCAGCATCTTGGAATCGAGCACTTCATTGCTCTCGACACAACTGCTCCGTGTGCGCTAGTGTTCTCTCTCTGGGTCCATGATCATTTCTTAAGGGCGAGGGCCATCCTGTGTGTCTTTGGGATTTCTGCGATGTTTAGCAGAATCTAGTAACAGAACGTAATAAAAGCTTAATAAATATTTAACTGCTACTATATATATATATATGCCATGGAGCGAACATTTCCCCCTTTCGGCTCACGCGGCATTCACGTTCTCCTTGCTCGTGTGCAGTTTCAGCGGGGAGAGGGACCCGTCCATCTGCGCTGCTCGCCGTGCCAGCTTTCAGTCTCAAATGTCGCAGTGCTTGCGGCTGAGGAACGCCCAGACGCGCCAAAGTAAGGCGAGCGTGAAAATGAGGTGTCTTCAGGAGAGAAAGATGGGGTTATAGGGCAAGAGCAAGGTGGAGGTTTACAGAGTGTGATACGTGCGCCACAGGTGACGACCGGACCCATTATTGCAGCAAAGGGAAGAGCCAGAAAGAAAAGGACGGGCTATGGTCTCAGTCTTGTCTTACAGTGCCCGGACTGGGACCTCCCTGTGGCTCAGGCACCACCATGGAACCACGTTGATTGGACAGTTGGGGGCTGCATGACCTGAGTCTTCCTGCACGTGCCGATCTCCCGTGAGCCCCTCTGAAAGCCCATTGCCGGGGGCGAACCACCGCAGCACCCACTTTCGTCCCTAGGAGACCCGGAGTCCCTCACTGTCTACCCGACGACATCTCCGTGCATCCCACTGGCGCCTGTCTGCCGTGGATCCTCACACACCAGGGTAGACAGGGCTGCCATGCCGGTGGTCCTGACCCGGGCGCGAGGAGCTGCAGGGAAGCTGACTGCGAGCGGGACGCTTTCCGTTGTTAAGCTCAGACCTACGGCGAATCAGCGCGATGGTGAAACGTGCAGAAAGCGGTGACAACCTAACGGGTTGAGCAACACCAGACCAATGCGTCCCAATGAACAGGTGGCAGAACAGAATGCAGAAAGTAAAGACAAATCTTTACACGTGGCTTCTTATTAATTATAAAGTAAGTACACCCTCTCATTTTGTTGGGAACAAACTTTTGCTAACCATGCAGATATTAGACGTATACTTGCATCATTTCTTTTGTGCATTTTCACACACATTTGGGGAATGCAATTGAGGACTGAATTTTTGCTCACAATTGCTCTCTTTCACTGCCTTGACAGAGACATTATTGTTAACAGTGACTACTCTATGAGGATTGTGCCTTTGTTTTTCAAATGTTGGACGCAAACCGAGGCTGCATTAAATGGGCAGGCGATGCCATTCCTTCAACGCAAAAGCTACTCAGCCCTCCCTCCTCTCCTCCACGCAAGTGCTCCTTCTCAGTCCTGTTCCTCTTTTTTTTCTTCCCACTTTTCACCGTCCTGAACCGGAGATCTAGGGCTGCTGGGACCTCCCACGCCGCACCTGGGAGGGTCTGTGTGAGTCTGCTCGGGATGCCGTGGCAAGCACCACGGCCTGGGGGCTTCAGCAACAGCAAGTTTCTCGCAATTATGGAGGCTGAAGGTTGAAGACCAAGCTGGGAGCAGTTCTGGTGTCTTCTAAGGCCTCTCTCCTTGGCTCGCAGATGCCCACGTTCTCACCGTGCCGTCCCATGGTCATCCTTCTGTGTCCTGATCTCTTCTCATAAGGACATCAGTAATGTCGGATTACAGCCTACCCTAACCAGCTCGCTTTAACTAACTATCTATTTAAAGGCCCTGTCTCCAAATATAGTCACATTCTGCGGTCCTGGGCGTCAGGGCTTCCACATATGAATTTTGTAGGGACATAATTCAGCCCATAACAGGATTTTATTTGCTTTTTTGGTTTTTTTTTTCTTTGTTTTTTTGAGACAGAGTCCCATTTTGTCACCCAGGCTGGAGTGCACTGGCATGATCCCAGCTCACTGAAACCTCCTGAGCTCGAGCGATCCTTCTGTTTCAGCCTCCCAAGTAGCTGGGACCACAGGTGCACGCCACCATGCCTGGCTAATTAAAAAATTTTTTTGTAGAGACAACGTCTTGCTGTGTTCCCCAGGCTGGTCTTGAACTCCTTGCCTCAAGTGATCCTCCTTCCTCAGCCTCCCAAAGTGCTAGAACCACCGCACCCAGCCTAACAGGGTATTATCTGAAGATGTCTTTCCTGTCTAGTCTTGTTCCATTTAGAACAAAGATACATAAATTCCAAGCATAAATCTTGAAATATTAGAAGTAGATAACACCTTTCAAACACATAGCAAAAAATTTCCTTCTCTTTCCTTAAATGATTAAACTAGTGGCTTTCAATGAAGGCAGAAGAGCTCCTGTTAGAATTTTAGAAATTCGCTGGAAGTTTTTGGTCACCACAGTGATGAGAGGGTGTTGCTGTGTAAGACATCAGCATCTGGTTATTTCTATGGCATCTACATATTGAACTACATTTTAACAAATTACAACTTTGGGATATTTTCATAGAATAAGAAATATAGGCCAGGCATGGTGGCTCATGCCTGTAATCCTAGCACTCTGGGAGGCGGAGGCGGGTGGATCACTCAAGGTCAGGAGTTCAAAACCAGCCTGAGCAAGAGTGAGACCCCCATCTCCACTAAAAATAGAAAGAAAATTAGCTGAACAACTAAAAAATATATAGAAAAAATTAGCCGGGCATGGTGGTGCGTGCCTGTAGTCCCAGCTATTCGGGAGGCTGAGGCAAGAAGATTGCTTAAGTCCAGGAGTTCGAGGTTGCTGTGAGCTAGACTGATGCCACGGCACTCTAGCCCGGGCAACAGAGTGAGACTCTGCCTCAAAAAAAAAAAAAAGAAAAGAAAAAAGAAATGTATATTTTGTCTTTATCCCTGGTTCCCGGCACAGAGCTCCTTAAACCCCTTGTGATTTCCTGAGTGGCAGGGTGATGGGGCATCCTTTGTTATTATGT
This sequence comes from Mirza zaza, assembly GCA_008750895.1. Taxonomy (NCBI): domain Eukaryota; kingdom Metazoa; phylum Chordata; class Mammalia; order Primates; family Cheirogaleidae; genus Mirza; species Mirza zaza. Next base: position 42,806 of record VSMD01074970.1, read on the forward strand.
TTGGTCTCAGTCTCTGGCTCTGGACCCAGGTCTTCAAAGACCCTGGACTCTCTGGGGTGGTCAGAGTGTCCAGTGGGTGCCAATGAGCCGGCTGGTGCTGGGGTTCCCGAGGTGGCTTCAGGATGGGGGCGCTTGCCAGAAACAGGTGGGATCAGAGGGTTGGAGTTTTCAACGACCCCCTCCCGCAATCCCACAGGCCCCTCTGGAGACAGAAGAAGGGCTAGAGAGTGAGTTAATCCCTATGGTCAGTGATTCAGTCCATCATGCCTATGTAATGAAACTCCACAAAAACCCTAACTGACCCAGAAGGTCCAGAGAGCTTCCGGGTTGGTGAGCACATGGCGGTGCTGGGAGGGGACCCCCAGAGGGGGCGTGGAAGCTCTGCGCTCCCCCCACCTTGTGCTTTCATCTCCTCATGTGGTCCTTCATCTCTGTTCTTTGTAATATCTTTTGTGATAAACCAGTAAACGTAAACAAAATGTGTCCCAGAGCTTTGTGAGCCGTTCTCGCAGATTACTGAACCTGAAGAGAGCATCCTGGGAACCCCCAAGGTACAGCTGGTCGGTCGGAGTCCGGGTGGCCCAGACTGGCAGGTGGCGTGGGAAGCCAGGGCAGCCTTGTGGGACCGAGTTCTAAACCTGCGGGGCCTGCACTTACTCCAGATGGTCAGAGTGAGACTGAACCTGACACCTTACATCCAATGACTGGTCGATGGGTGGTGTAAAAGTTCAGCCCCCCCCCCTGCAATTTGGGAACCGTTAGACACCCAGTTGCTGTCAGGAGAGCTGGAGAGTCGCTTGCTTGTGTGCACGGAACCCACATGGTCGGGGTCAGAGCAGGGGGAGTAGAAACAGGTCGTAGTAGCCAACTTGCTTTCTTTTTGTTCATGTTTTATATTAGAATTGGGGCATTATATTGGTTTTTTAAATTTACAGGTAGATTATGTTACCTATGAATTTCATATCAAAATCACAATTGGGGACATTACAAAGTGTTTGTTTTAAAAAGAGGTGTTGAGTTTAGTAGGGCTGAGACTCTGACCTAGATATTACCTAGATATTTATTAAGCTTTCTAAGGGCAGGAATGTTTCTTTATTTTTCTTTCCCAAACTCTTAACCATCTATGGTATATACAAGGTGTTTAATAAATAGTTGTTCATTGGCTGGATGCCGTGGCTCACACCTGTAATCCTAGCACTCTGGGAAGCTGAGGCAGGAGGATCGCTTAAACTCAGGAGTTTGAGACCAGCCTGAGCAAGAGCGAGACCTTGTCTCTACTAAAGTAGAAAAAAAAAATTAACCAGACAACTAAAAATAGAAAAAATTAGCTGGGCGTGGTAGTATATGCCTGTAGTCCCAGCAACTCAGGAGGCTGAGGCAGGAGGATTGCTTGAGCCCAGGAGTTTGAGGTTGCTGTGAGCTAGGCTGATGCCACGGCACTCTAGCCTCAGTAAAAAAGCGAGTCTCTATCTAAAAAAAAAAAAAAAATTTTGTTAATGAAGTGAATGCTTTACTTATATATTCTTTTATTGTCACTGTTGTGGAATTGCTGAAGAAGGAGAAATTTTAGTAGCGCTCCATCACAGTTACTATTCTTTGATACAGCAGAATAAAGGAAATAGGTGGCTGCTCACAGCATTTTAATATACAGCATAAGGAAATAAATGGCTGTTCACAGGGGTAGAAGGACAGCCAGAAGAGCTCAGTGTCCCCTGTAGTAAGAGAAAGAGAGACTTTCAGGAAGGTTGGTGGTGTCATACGCTTCAGTTCCTTGATTTTATAGAGGTTAATTTATAGACTGAGGGTTGCCTTGGTTAGTAATCCCTCGAGATTGAGTCTGAATGCTGTGCTGGCCAGAACCTCTTGCAATCCCCTCCTTTTAAATTCCCCAGAGAGAGATGAAAGCTGATGGGGAGCCAGAGCCAAGAACCTCCCATGCCTCACCTCTAACGTCCAGGAATACAAACTAACAGAGAGAAGACACCAGTTTGGGAAGGTTGCAGGTTCCGTTCCTGGGAAGCGGACTCTAGGAGAGAGGACAGCAGGCGGGAAGTGTATCGGAACAGGCTCAGGATTTGGGCCTGTGGATGAGAAGGAGAGGAGGTAAGACCCTGCAAAGGCAGAAGCTGGGCTGTAATGCGGTCTTGGCAAAGGCCGCCCCTACAGGAAGTGCTGGAACTGAAGCCTTTTTTAATTTTCCCATGTTGCAGGGGCGAGGGCTAAACTTTTACACCATCCACCAGTCATTGGATGCAAGGTGTCTGTGGACAGAGGGCATGACCTCGAGTGAGGTGGCTCTTTTAGGCTGAAAATGGTTCCCAGAGAGCTGCCAGCAACCCCCCACCCCACTGCTGAACCCTGCTGGGGGGATTGGGGCGGCTCCCCGAGTCCACTCTCTCTTCAGTCCGGGATTCCGCTTTAAAACCAGCAACCGCACAGCAGATTCAAGCTTGTGATGTTAAATGTTATATGCAGAATGCATCATGATTGTATCTGTCCCTCTCTGACTTGTGGAATCTTCCTGTCTTCTCTTCGAGGATTAACAGTCTTGCTTTTCTTTCCTTCCTGAAGAACTATATGAAGAACGAGACAAATGTTCCAAAGTCTGGAATGACCAACTGAATACCGCATCCAGAGCAGAGGGGAAGACGTCATTGCTTCCTGTCCTAACGAGGAGAATTTCCCTCTTCATGGGATTGAGACGGTGAAGATTTCTGACTCTGGTGGGAACTGTCAGAACAAAGGAAACAATTTTGTTTAAACGTTTTCCTCTCATGTACCTTTGGAGTGAATTACTGAATCACGCCGCCAACGGGCACTCTCAGTGCCTGGTTCTCTTCCTCGCGTTTTGTTTCCTGTTCCAAATGGACACCGTGTTTTCTCCCAAACCTCCTGTCAGGTACTTCTGTGGGAAATTCTCAGGTGACCTCCCACATTCGAGCGCGTTTTTCTCAGCCGAAAGGCTCCTGCCCCTTATTCAAACGAATGCTAACTCTCGGACAGGTTAAAAGGCTGGTGTTTATGTTCCTGACCAGAAGATGCTTTCCACTCTGGGGCCAGAAAATCTATTTCGATTTCATACTTGTGACTGGAAAATCTGTGATAGAATGAGCATAAACTAAGCAGAAAATTCAGAGTACTATTTCTCATGGTTCTGTGCTGCGTAGGACTTTCGAAACATATTCACACTAAGTATCGCTATCTTTGCAGGAAAAAACATGAATTTTCTTTACTTCCCTTAATTCGTTGACCAGAATGCTCAGGTTTTGTTACATTGAATATAAAATTTATAAATGTAAGTTCCACTTATTTCCTGCTCAGAGTTTAAGCAGTTCCTTGAATATCCAAGGTGTTAAACATAAACTTCACTGGTTGGTTGTCTCTTACTGCTACAACCTTAGGCTTTGTTGTTTTCGTTTTTTTTTTTTTTTTTTTGAGACAGAGTCTCACTCTGTCGCCTGGGCTACAGTGCCGTGGCGTCAGCCTAGCTCGCAGCAACCTCAAACTTTTGGGCTCAAGTGATCCTTCTGCCTCAGCCTCCTGAGTAGCTGGGACTACAGGCAGGCGCCACCATGCCTGGCTAATTTTTTTCTATATATATTAGTTGGCCAATTAGTTTCTTCCTATTTTTAGTAGAGACGAGGTCTTGCTCTTGCTCAGGTTGGTTTTGAACTCCTGACCCTGAGCGATCCTCCTGTCTTGGCCTCCTAGGATGCTAGGATTACAGGCGTAAGCCACCGTGCTGGGCCCAAGCTAAGGCTTTGATTTTTCGCTGTTGATTCTCCTCGGTGTGACTCCGGAGGGCAGCGGGTACGGAGCGGGCCCCGGCCCCACTGGGCACCCAGCAGTTTGGGGTCGGGGAGGCGGTGAGGCTGCAGGGATGCAGTTTTCTGTGGTTGGCTTTTTAATTCAACACCGCTTTTTGCAGACAGTTGAAGAGTACTCGTTGTCTTTGCTGTGTGGGGAGTTATCTTTAAACCTCCTTTACCCGCACCTCTTCTTTTATTTCACCCCCAAATCCCGTCGATGCAATCTGCGAATCCGTCTGGTCTTGCTCCCTCCTGCCATCTCCAGATGCGCCCGGGTTCCAGCCAGCAGCGCCGCTTGCTCTGACGCTGCCGCCGTCGTCCGTGGCACCCTCGCTTCCGTCCCCCTTCCCTCCAGTCCTGTCGACACATGCCCCTGGCCTGACTGCTTTTATTTTATTTTTTTCTTTAACAAAATATCAGATTACATCAGGTTCGCCATCTACTTGAAACATTTCACGAGTTCCCAGTGCGCTTGGGATGATGCCCACAGCCCACACGTGGTCTACAAGGCCCGACTTGTGCCTGACACCGTCCCCACCCTCTCCTGCCACCTTCTCCAGCCCCTTGTGTTCCTCCAGCTCCTCTTCCCTGGTCTCAACTTTGGCAGGTGTTATTTTTCCTACTTCAAATAGTTTCTCAACCTCTCTTGATGTGGCAAATTCCTACTCAGTCTTTGGTTAGAGAGGGCCACCTCCTGATGTCCTCGTTTACATTAAATCTTCCTGTCATTTTTATCTGCAGCCATTGCCACTCCCAACACCGCCACTGCCTCCGTTGACCACCCTGCCAGCTTGCTGCCTGGTTTCCCGCCAGACTGCGGGCGCGTGGGGCCACGCCCGTCTTGCTCACGGTGTCTCTGCGGCGTCTGGCACGGTGCCTGGTGCATGGCGGCCACTCCGAAAAATATTTCTGGAACGAACAGTAGAATTTCACTGATTCTTGGCCTTTTGGCTAAGACCAAGGGACGGTAGAGTTTCAGGGACTATGACGCTATTTTACTGAAAATGTAAACAAGATGTAAATGAAAGGGGAGTTTTCATCTGTACCTTTTGAATCTGAAACTTTTCAGCTGAAAGTAGGTAGATTGGGCAGGATTTCTGGACACCTTGCGGTGCTACCAGTCGGCCAACGCTCACTTTTTCATTTTAGAGAAATGCTGTCTCTGAAGTAGAAGCAGCACAAGCAGTCAGAATTACATTTTGAAACTTTAGACTGTACTAAAGTGTGTCTGTACTAAACCCGCAGGTAGCAATGTTCACGCCAGCCCCGTTACTGTGTTTCTCCACTGTGGTAGCAAATACGCAATGCACAAGGCGTCAAATCAAAGTGCAGTGAATAAAACCAAACTCTGGAGTGACAGTGGCTTTTTTAGCCACAAGAGGGAGCTGTTTAAACTCTTGTTAACAGTAAGGAGACAATCGAAAAAGAAGAAATTTGGCAATCACCATGTTGGCCAGATGGACACCTATTTATATGATATTGACTCCGGAATTCCATTTATTTTTAAGCTACAAAAATTTTAATTTTTTTATCCGCAACATAATTTGCATTTTAAATAGTGTTATTAAAGTCAGAGAATAGTTTTTTCCTTGAAATCTCATTTTAAGTCTCATTTAACTAGTTTGGATATGTGTAAACATCCAATTAAGTGACAAAGAGATGAAAACTCCTTTCAAACTAAATCTATTTCACAAAAGCTTATTAATAAACAGCCTCACAAAGAAATAAACTTTTAAAAATTACTGTTTCAATAGTCTGTAAAATTTAAACTATTTAAATTTGTGCATAAAAAGAAGTGCACAAGTTATGACTTGAGAAATCACTTCTTAAGAACTTTGGAGTCTAATTATAGACATATTAGGCCGGGCGAGGTGGCTCATCACACTCTGGGAGGCCGAGGCGGGAGGATCGCTTGAACTCAGGAATTTGAGACCAGCCTGAGCAAGAATGAGACCTGGTCTCTACTAAAAATAGAAAGAAAAAATTAGCTGGGTGTGGTGGTGGCGGCGCCTGTAGTCCCAGCTACTCGGGAGGCTGAGGCAGGAGGATCGCTTGAGCCTAGGAGTTTGAGGTTGCTGTGAACTGAGCTGACGCCACGGCACTCCAACCCCAGTAACAGAGCGAGATTCAGCCTCAAAAAAACCCCAACAATTTATAGACACATTTATAAACCATTCAGATATATGGTAACCACACTGGCGCCATCCCTTCTTGTCACCTGGGAATGCAGTTAAATTGTCTGAAGGAACCTGACCCAAGGGCAGAAACATGTTTTTCCAGAGGAGCCGGTGAGAGGCACAGCGTTGTGAGTTCAATGACCAACAGCGATAACAACGGTGACCTTCACAGAGTCTTTACACAGGCCAGGCCCAAGGCTTAAAGCACTTGACAAGGACCGGCCGGCCCATTGATTCCTTGCAACCCTTCGAGGTAGCAGCTCGCACTGTTTTCATTTTAGAGATGAGAAAACAGAAATGTTTAAGTGACTTACACGGATTCGCAAAGCTATCAAGAGGAGGGGCCAGGATTTGAACCCCCGTCTTGGGTACGTCTCCTCCTAAACATGAATATAATTCTCCTCCATTGGCAAATCTGCCTGCGGGTCAAATCATCAGACCTCTGGGTAGAATGCTTCTCTCCCTGAGATGGGCCAAATCTGTGCGTCGTTATCCTCGCTTTGAACATCATCAGGATTCTGCCGAGATTCTCTCCTTCTCGTAAAATGTTTTGTCCTAAGGAGGGAGAGGGCGTCCGTGCAGCTGTACCGACGCCGCTGTGTCGAGATCGCCCGTCGGGCGGGGAGCAGGGGCTGTGCCGAGGACGAGGACGGTGGTTTCTGCTGACTCACCGGGCGCCGTCAGCCCTTACGGGAACACAGACCGGCTTATCAGAATCACGGACAGACGTCATTGCATGCTAGCAGACAAGCCTCCAAAATGATCCAAGATAGGTGACTTCTTAGAATCCCTACGTCTTACTGCAGTGGTCCTAGAAGTTTGGAGTAAATATTCAAACATGTCCTATGAGCAGAAACCTAAATATTCTCTTCCTGGTTCGGGGTGGGGCTGCGCCCAGGTGTTCCAGGGAAAATCGGGGGTTCAGAATCCTAATGAGTGTCTGCTGTCTTCCTGCATTTTCCGCTTGTCCCTGCCCCCAACCCTAACTAGGGTCTTTAAATACTTAGAGAACACAGCTGATGTTTCTTATAGTATTTTCTTATTATAGTATTTATGAAAAAAAGAGCAATCCTGAATACAAAAATAAATGACCCAATTCTCACCCTTTAATCTTTGGTAGTGTCTCCTCAGCCCTCCACTCAAGTTTTTCTTATAAATCAGGCACAGAGTTTGAAAGCCTCTGCAGCAGGGACTGAAAATCGTTGTGCCGCAGGAGTCCTGAATTTTCTGTTGCTTGCCCTGCTAATTTCGGTGGTCGACCAACTCCAGCACCAGGGCCAAGACTGTGACATGATTTTTTTTTTTTTTTTTTGAGACAGAGTCCCACTTTTTTGCCCAGGCTAGAGTGAGTGCCGTGGTGTCAGCCTAGCTCACAGCAACCTCAAACTCCTGGGCTCAAGCGATCCTCCTGCCTCAGCCTCCCCAGTAGCTGGGACTACAGGCATGTGCCACCATGCCCGGCTAATTTTTTCTATATATATATATGTTAGTTGGCCAATTAATTTCTTTCTATTTATAGTAGAGACGGATCTCACTCTTGCTCAGGCAGGTTTCGAACCCTGACCTCAAGCAATCCGCCTGCCTCGGCCTCCCAGAGTGCTAGGATGACAGGCGCGAGCCACCACGCCCGGCCTGTGATGTGATTTTGACCTTAGAAACGACATGCTCACCTGCGGCCGAGGAAAAGGTTCCCCAGAAACAGGCTCACACGTGAATCTCAGGCAGCCCTTCCACACGGCGTTGCCGGTTTGCGCACGGGCCGCTCACGAAAGTCCAGTTTTGGAGAAACGACAAATAATCTTTTCACATGAGCACGCTCCACATATTATGTGGGAGCCACTTGTATTAAAAATTATCTGTTGTTTATCTGAAATTCAGATCTAACTGGGTGTCTTGTATTTGCTGAATCCACCAGCCCTATTTCTCCTCCTCCCCCGCTGACCTGCCGGAGCTTAGTGGTTAGGGGGACACACCTTGGATCAGACCGCTGGGAAGCCTTGCAGCTGTGTGAATTTCCCCAAGTTACCTGGCTTCTCTGTGCTTCGTTTTCTCATCTGCAATATGGGGATAATAATAGAATCAATGCACCTCCTAGGTCCATGGTCAGGATTAAATGAATTAAGGCACTTAGTAATTATCTCAGACCTTCCAGGATTCTGTAACAAAACACCACAGACTGGGTCATTTACAAGTAGTAGAAAGTCGCTTCTTGTAGCTCTGGAGGGCGGGACGTGGAAGGTGACGGCAACAGTGGACTCCGTGTCTGGTGAGGGCCTGGCCCCTCCGTGGAGTCTACGAGAGGCATCCTCAGTGGTAGAAAAGGCGGAAAGACAAAAGGGACTAGAATGCTCCCTTCTACCTGCTTTGCGAGAGCACCAATCCATTCATGAAAGTGGAGTGCTCGCGACTCAGCCCCTGCCCAAAAGTGACGAATGCTATTATTACACTGGGCGTTAGGTTCTAACGTGGATTTTGGCGGGACACATACATCCAGATCATCGCAGTGATAGAGCAACTTGACAACTGTTGGCGATTGTGGTCATTACTTTTAGAGATGTTCTTCGTATCTAAAACTGGGGGCGATCCTAGCTATTATCCCCACGGTGTTGCGGGAGACCCCCTTTCATCTGCTTTAAAGGATGACAGAGGTCTGAAGAGACAGCACTTTGTCCTACCACACTGATGACAGGTTTCTTTTCTTCTTCTTTTTTTTTTTTATTTGAGACAGAGTCTCGCTCTGTTGCCCGGGTTGGGTGAGTGCCGTGGCGTCAGCCTAGCTCACAGCAACCTCAAACTCCTGGGCTCAAGCGATCCTCTTGCCTCAGCCTCCTGAGCAGCAGGGACTACAGGCATGCGCCACCGTACTTGGCTAATTTTTTGTACATATATTTTTAGTTGGTCAATTAATTTCTTTCTATTTTTAGCAGAGACTGGGTCTCACTCTTGCTCAGGCTGGTTTTGAACTCCTGACCTTGGGCGATCTGCCCGCTTCGGCCTCCCAGAGTGCTGGGATCACAGGCGTGAGCCACCGCGCCCGGCCGCTTTCATCTGTTTTAAAGGATGACAGAGGTCTGAAGAGACCGCACCTTGTCCTACGACACTGACGGCAGGTTTCTGAAAGGTCCCAGAGAGAAAGCGAAGCAGAGGGTGTAGCACATGGCTTTCTTCCTAACGTCCGGACGTCGTACGCGCGAGGTTGAGCGTATGCATTTATTCAGAGACTATGAGCCCAGGAAGGGCCGTCAGTGACCGGGCCACAGTCAAGCCCCTCGGTGGTGTGTACGGAAAAGTAGAACCCACTCCTGAGCGGGGGAGGCTCGAGGGCCAGGCGCGGAGGGGGGAAGGGCGTCCTGTCGTTTCTGGCCATTGGACCGGGCGCTGCGCCTGTGCCCGCCGCCGCCCGGGATGCCGGGGTTCGCCCTTCCGCGCAGCCGCCGGCGGGAAACGGCTGCCTGGCCGGGGCGGGCATGCGGCCGTGCCCAGCAGCTGCCCGGACGGATGGACAGACGGACGCGCTTCGGGGCGTCCGTGCGTCTTCCCACGGGGCCCATCCCCTGCAAGGGAAGGACTCGAGTACTGGGGAGAGAGGGTATTCGCGGAGAGCCCAGAAATGTCAGAGGACAGCCGAGTATGAATCCGAGGTTTGGTGGCTTTCGTTACCTACCAAGAGCTGGGACGTCGCAGGTCTGCGGACACTGAGACGCGAAGCTCCTGAGGGCCGCGTCTCCAACGTTGATGAGACTTTCATCCCGTCGTCCGATTTCTGACTTGGAAACCGTTAAAACCAGGACCAAAAGAAATAGCATTTCTCTTTGCAGCCCGTCCTGTCGCTCACTCTGAAGTCTGCCCCGTGGGCCCTGTGCACGCGGCGCTGCGGGTCGCCGGAGTCCAGCAAAGGCCGGGGGGAGAGAAGAGCAGGCCCAGAGCCGGCCCTGTGCACGCAGCGGGCCCGCAGGGGAACCGAGGGGTGCAGGGCAAGGCCAAACGCCAGCGTCCACCTGCCCCGGGCTGTCAGAGCACCGGGGTTACAGCCGGCCTATGTCGGACGGGAACGCGGCACAGACCCCAGACAGACGCCCCCACGCCCGGCGGCTCAGGGACCAGGGAGCCAGAGCCCGGCGAGGTCTGGGAGCTGCTCAGGGCCACGTGCCCGGTGGGCAGGGACATGGAGTCAGGACCCTGCTCTGTTACCTCCCTGACGGCTGCCGGTTTTGTGGGGACTGCCGCCACCCTGTCACCAGAGAGAACTGCCGCGCACTTGACCCTGACCGAGGGGGGGTTGGTGGAGGGTGGTCGCAGCGCTGAGTGCGGTGTCAGGAAAGTGGAGTGGCGGGGATTGTGCTTCGGAGGCTCAAATGGAGTAAGAGTCGGGGCGGCCCGGACGTTGGGTGCATACCTTCCGTGAAGGGTGCACGTGCGGGTGACGGGCATGGCGGGACGCGGCTGGGGCGGGAGGGTTTCAGGGGACACCACTCGGGGGGAAGGGGCAGCCCGGGGTGTCACTCCCACCTGGACAGTGTTTGCAGAGGGCTGGGGCCACACCGTCTCACAGGGGCCCCACAGGGCGAGGGTTCCATCGCTGGGAGTCGAGGCATCCAAAGCGTGGCCCATCCTACCCCGAGGGCGAACCAGCCGCCGCCAGTCGCCCCGGCAAGGACGGAGGCTTTGCGTGGCTAAGAGGGCAGGCGCGGCTACCAGGAGACCGGGAGTCTCAAATGCATCGTAGGTTTCCTACTTGGCGGAGGACAGAGCCCCATTCGTCCACAGGCAACTCTGTACAATTTTAAAAGTTTTGTCCAGTCAAAGTTTTGACTGTCGTAAGGTTGCCGTGTCAGGAATACGCTGCAGAACGTTTTCCCAGTGGCATTGTAGTCACGATTGACATTCTTTTTATCTTTTTCAGTCAATGTTCAGGTGTCTCTTCTTGTCCCTCTCATGTCTTCCGGCGCTAGACATTGATCCGTGATGTGACCCCTTTAGTGTCACTCCGATAACATTCGAGGTGCTGTGTGCTCTGTCCTTGCAAAGATAGGACAGACCTTTCCCGGAAGTAGGGCACGCTCGGGCGGGGGCAGGGAGGGAGGTGGGGGGACAAAAGAAGGAAGGGGTGAGATGGGCGGAGATCCTCCAGGGCAAGGCAGGAGAGAAAGCGCTCCAGGCAGAGGTGCATGTGAGCTGGAGATTAGGTCCGTCTGAGGGTGGCCGTGAGGAGAAGGAGGGGCCTGAGAAGAGACCACGATGAAGAAGGTCGCAGCCGAACTGGTCCTTGAGCAACGAGCAGACACAGTGTTGCAAAGCTGAGAAGTATGTTAGGGACCAACGAGTAGCCCAGTGTGGCAGGGAAGTAGGTGGCCTGAGAGTCGGTAGCGATAAGATGGAAAGGATGCTCTCAGTGCCCTTCAGTTGAGGAGTTTGGGCTTAAATCGGCAGGCGACGGGGAAGCCTTGAGAATCGTTGAGCAGGAGTGCTACACAGTCAAATAACTGCCATTGCCTTTCTGTGTGACACTTTTTTTTTTTTTTTTTTTGAGACAGAGTCTCGCTCTGTTGCCCGGGCTAGAGTGCCGTGGCGTTAGCCTCGCTCACAGCAACCTCAAACTCCTGGGCTCAGGCAATCCTTCTGCCTCAGCCTCCCAAGTAGCTGGGCCTACAGGCATGCGCCACCATGCCCGGCTAATTTTTTCTATATATTTTTAGTTGGCCAATTAGTTTCTTTCTATTTTTAGTAGAGACGGGGTCTCGCTCTTGCTCAGGCTAGTTTCAAACTCCTGACCTTGAGCAAACCGCCTGCTTCAGCCTCCCAGCGTGCTGGGATTACAGGCGTGAGCCACCGTGCCCGGCTTATGTGACACTTTCCTTGGAAAGAGACAAATGGCACACCAGCCAGCTGGCGCGGAAGCCTTGTTTACGTAAAAGACAACTGTGTTATGCCACATAACCAAGGACACCCTAACTCTGCCCCTTTCCACACTGTCACCGTATATTCGAATGTCCCTATCCATGGCCCATGGCCCCGGGCAGGGGACACTGCTCGGGGAGTCTGCCACAGAAGGCAGGTGCAGTGACCGGCTGAGCCATGCCAAGTGGGAGAGGCCAGGTTCAGAGACGTGCATCCTTGCGCGTCTATCTGCGAGACATTCTGGAAAAGGCAAACTGTAAGGGTACAGCAGATGGCGGCTGCTGGGGGTTAGGGGTGGGGAGACGCCCAACTACAGAAGGGTCGACAGGAAGGGATTCTCTGGGGTCCGGGGGGTTCTGTGTCCCACATACGGTGGTGGTGACAGGAACCTATGCACGCGTTACAGTGCATAGCACTGGACACAAAACACCTTACCATATGTAAACTTAAGACATAAATAAGAAAAAGAAAGTTTAATTATGTTTAGGTAATTTTCTGGAAATATTATTTTTTTCGTTGTCCAATTCTTCAAAAATTGGTAATTTCTTTGTAGTATATAGAGCAATATGTATGTGTGTGTGTGTATATATATAAAATTAACTAGAGTAATAAATGATCTCACTATGGCTGTAAGACAAAGCCTGCTATATTTTCTCACATATTCAGGGACTTTATTAGAGACTTCACTGCTAGCCCTGTTGTATTAAATAGACAAGACCCTTGTGAATAGTATATTAATTGTTTTTGACAGTGACTACTCTCGAACGCTTTCACACTCTAAGACTTTTTTTTTTTTTTTACACATTCTTCTTCCAATCTTGTTTGTGTTAGAAATCGGCTTAATGAAATTTTAACTCTAGTCATATTAAATGTGACCCTCAAACCAGACTGATCTCACAGACTTCGATTTTGTGATGTTCAAGTAAAGGAAGGAAGTTTTTGATGTCTCCTTGTTGTAAAAGCTTTTCTATCGGTAGAGAATCTCAGTGACAGTTGACCCTGTTTTCAAAACGTAGTGATTGCAGCCCGTAATCCAAATCGAAGTTTCAAACCGCACGATTGCTGTGCTGAGGGCAGAAAGTGAAGGGCTTTGTTGTTTATTGCAGTCCGGTATAAACCGAGAGACTGACCCATTACAGATTACAAGTGCCAGAATGATGTCACTCCATGGTTCCTTTGAAGTGTCTTGCTATTTACTCTAACTATGTGTTTTTGACTAAAATAGTGGCTGATGATTCTTTTAAAATAACACGTTGCCTTTGGACCTAAACCTGTGCTTAACTCCGGGAAATAATAGGTTCCCGGATCTGTGTGGTGCTCAGGTGCGCTGTGACCGCAGTCTCCGTGCTAGTAGGGTGGTGCTCCCAGCCGGGGGCCCAGCCAAACCTGACTTCCCTGTGAGAGGCGAGGGCTGCAGCCACAAACCGCCAAGTCCTTCTGCGGCCGGGGTGGAGTGAACAATTCGGATGTACATTGGTGTTTCCAGCTTCATTCTCATGAATGGCTGTCGTCGAATATAAATGGCAACATATGTTGTTAGAGTTATTCCTAAACTAGTAAAATTAGGTGGTTGAGATTTCAAGGCCCTTAAAATGTTCCAGGGCACTATCTTCATCAGACTTAATTTGGTTTTGTCTGTTTGTTTTTTGAGACAGGGTCTCAGTTTGTCATTTAGGCACAATCATAGCTCACTGCAACCTCCAATTCCTGGGCTCAAGCGATCCTCCTGCCTCAGCCTCCCGAGTAGCTGGGACTACAGGTGCATGACACCACCACACCTATGTGGTTTTTTCTAGTTTTTGTAGAGATGGGGTCTTGCTGTGTTGCTCAGGCTGGTCTTGAACTCCTGGGCTTAAGGAAGCCTCCCGGCTCGGCCTCCCCGAGTGCTGGGATTGCAGGCGTGAGTTACTGCTCCCCGCCTATCAGACGTGATTTGAGCATCTCCCCTTGTAGGCTGTATCCATCGCACGGTTCCCTGTCTCTGTCCCGTGGCTGTGAGGCAAAACCCTGCCTGAGCCCTCTTTGTTTTCCGACTGCTCCGGTTCTTGTTCCTTCAGCGACACAGCTGCAGAGCTGACACCAGAGCGGATGTGTTTAAAAGGCTCTAACGGATTCTTATTGCTCTCGGGATACTCTCCGAAATTCTCAACAGAACTCAAAGTCTGGAGTGATCTGGCCACTGGCCACTCTAGCAGCCGCATTTCTCACCGCCTTCACTCTCAGCCTCAGTTCCCTCCACCTGGGCCGCTCTTCTTTCTAGACTGTTCTCTCCCCATTTATCAGACCGCTGTCTGAGCACCCCTCCTCGGAGGTCACGCTCCGGAGCCCCGAGTCTGAGCCGGCGCCCCTTGGCATTAATACCTCTTACGTAGCCTTAGTAGCGCCTGTCAATCTGCAGCCGAGCTATTAGTTATGGAAGTATTTATTGGTTGTCTTCCCTGGCAGAATTAGCCCCATGCTTCCAGGGAACATTTCTGTCTTATTCCCTGCTGATTTTTAAGAGCTTACCCAAGTGCCCCATGCATAGTGCTGGTGCAATGAATAGTCTTTGAATACATAAATACGCAGGCGGCTATAACTTTAAGTATAGTTTTTGAAAAAATGTTTTTTAGTTGATGCTATTGAATTAGCAAAGTGACGAAATAAGAAGTGTGACGAGGTGATTCCACAGTGTGTATCAGCGAGTCTCAAACAGTACTGTGCGCATGTGTTACCTGGGCAGCTTTCTCAGGGCTCCTTCTCCGGAACACTGATTTCACGTGTTTGGAGCAGTGGCCAGGCATCCGCATGTGCAGTGAGCGTCTTGCGTGACTTTGATGCAGCTGCTCAAGGAACACTCTTTGAGAAACACTGCTTGAAATGAGGACTTTTCACATAAAACCGGCCCTAGGTTATACTCGCAACTGCATTCACGGAAACTGGATTATGGCCATCAAATTCAACATAGTCACCTTGGAAACAAGTTTACAACCTTAGAGAAAACTTAAAACTGGACCTCTTATAACTGAGTAGTAATTAAGATATGAAAATGTTTGAAAAAGTTATTCATTATAAAACTGGTTTAGAATGCTGTATCTAAACCATAAATAAACCTATAATGCTGTTCAAACAGCAAGTCAATGAATGTTGGTAAGCATATATAAAGAATATATAAATCAGTTATGATGACAAAACACTAATTTCCCCACGTTAATCCTTTATAGACGACTCCCCCAGCCCACGACAGCATCGGTAGGAGAGACGTGCGCAGTTCTCCTTAGCAACCGTCAGCCAGTGTCTCTGCTGTCATTTCTGACACATGCCAGCGTGTGTTTCAGGCAGGGTGAGCGTGGTTCAGAATCTCTGTAAAAAAGGGGAAAGCCAGGGGCAGAAGATGACGGTTTTCACTTTTAAGTTTATTCCACCTGTGCCAAAACCCAAGGCTGATTCTGATCAGTCTGGTTTTTTTTAAAATTACCTTTTTAAAAGAAGTGTTTAAATGCATTTTCTTGGCTCTCCTGTCTCTTTGAGAACTTTTTACATTGTAACTACCTGGGCAAATTACCACCTTATTTAAGTTAAGCATCCTTAAAGAGATCAATTTACTGTCTCCCAGCTGAATTCCATGTAGCAATTATTGCTTCAGAGATTTCATGAAAACGCCCAGGTCTGTCAGCACTCAGCACTAATAATCCTGTTCTAGGATGCAGCATTCGATTCATCTTGTGTGGCCTGCTGGTTGCAGGTTGAGTTAAAACCCGTTCGAAGATTAAAAATGACATAAGAGGCCAGGTGTGGTGGCTCATGCCTGTAATATTAGCACTCTGGGAGGCCGAGGCGGGCGGATCGTTTGAGCTCAGGAGTTTGAGACCATCCTGAGCAAGAGCGAGACCTCGTCTCTACTAAAAAAAACAGAAAGAAATTAGCTGGAAAACTAAAAGTATATATATAAAAAATTAGCCGGGCATGGTGGCACATGCCTGTAGTCCCAGCTACTCGGGAGGCTGAGGCAGGAGGATCGCTTGAGCCCAGGAGTTTGAGGTTGCTGTGAGCTAGGCTGACGCCATGGTACTCTAGCCCCGGCAACAGAGTGAGACTCTGTCTCAAAAAAACAAACAAACAAATGACATAAGAGATTATGTTTGAATTGTCATGATGAATATCTTTGCTCTATAATACATTTGTGTTTGAGGCTTCCGATTCTCACAAAACACATTTTGTTTATGAAACCATTGCCTCTTCTTGCACTTCCATATCAATGCCCTCGTAAGACAGTACCTTTCCCTTTTGAGACCATAGAGAAAATAGCCTTTATATTTCATCAGGAGTCTTTTCAATCCCAAGATCTCTTTCATTTAGCTGCAGGCCTGCCATTGCCATGAAGGTGTCATTCGTTATGATCAATGCTTATCCTCAGTTAAAAGTGCTCAGGTATCAATTTATCTGCGTTGATCCTTCGGTTAGCAGCTGTTTTTAACATTTCAGATAACGCTAAAAACCACTGGAGGGACAGTCTGGCGGGTATGACATTCAACGAGGAAGAATAAGCATTCAGGGAGGATAAATGTGTGTTCTCTGCCACAGAGACTAGCCTGGGTAATCCCTGGGACAGGGCCACCACACTGGCATCCTATGAGTCCTTCCCATTTGATGGAGAAATGGAAAGCTCGGGTGGTGGTTGTGGTGGAGGAGTAAGCATGATTCTCTCCTGCTACAACAGGCGGTAGAACGTCCAACATATGCCTGAAGCTCTTTTGCCAGCCGAACAAGATCTGCTGGGGTTAGAGCTTATCTCGTAAACCCGGGTTTTCTGAGAATGACACACCTGCGGCCTGCCTGGGTCCATTTTGTGGGCAGGGAGCTATCCAGGGTATTGGCCTCCTCCGCACGCACCTGCTGACCAGGTTGCGCGGACCTTCTGGCCGTCTCGCTGCTCTGCCTGCCCTGACACTTGCCGTTTTGTCAGAGAGGAGCCAGCCCGCCTGCCCGAACCCCGTTCTGTCCTGCTCGGCCTGGCCGGACCTGTGCCTGGTCTGGTCTTCCCTAACCCCTGAGCCTCACTGACCTGTGCCTGCTGGGGCGGTGGAACCGTGTGCTGTGACAATGGCCCCAGCTAGACCTGGATGAGGGGTTCCCAGAGTTGGCTCTGCACCAGGACGACTGGCAGGACCTGTGACAGTGACGCAGACCAGAATCTCCAGCAGTGGGGGCCAGGGACTTGGGGATGACTGTCCTAGATGACTTTCTTGGCTTTCTTGGGAGGGCCTGGTTTAATTCCTCTGTTTTTCTTTCCTGATGAATGGAAAGTAAACTGTCGTATCTGCATTTTTCAGAATGGGCGCACAAACTGGGGTACCACGGGGAAGGGATGAACTGCTGATACGATCTGCAATGTGGATGAATCTCAGAAGAATTCAGGTCACTGAGAGAAGTGTCAAAGCACAAAAAGTGTCCCTACTGTGTGGTTCGGCTTGTATAGCATTCTAGGAAATGCACAGTAACCCATGGCGGTAGGGGCCCGGGGCTGGGGTCGCGGGCAGGCCCACGGAGCACTGTGTGTGCCCGGCGCGTTCATCGCCTTTGTGGCGGTCATTGGTTTATGGGTGCACATGTGAAATTGCACCCTGTAAACAGTTTTGCATTTATTGCAGGTCAAGCATAACTCAATAAAGTTGTTAAAAATAACAAATAAATACATACATACATTTTTCAGAGGGGTGGCTGGACAAAATTTATTTAAAAATCCACACGCTATTGAAAACACTATGGTGGTAGAATTACGATAGGATTCAGCAATCCCATCACTAGCTGTAAGTCCAAAGGACGTGAAATCGGCGTGTCAAAGAGATGTCTGCACACCCTCACTCACGGCAGTGTTATTCACGCTAGCCAAGGTCACTTGGTAATCGCCAAGTGTCCATCAACGGATGAATGGACAAAGAAAATGTGGTGTGTGCGTATATGTGTGTGTATGTATGCATAGAGGTGTGTGTGTCTACATACATAAATAAATGGACCCTTTCTCAGGCTTAAAGGAGGAGGAAATCCTGTCATTTGTGACAAGGTAGATGAACCTGGAGGACCTCACGCCAAGTGAAATGAGCCAATCACAAAAAGGCAAATACCGTATGATTCCACTCAGGTGAAGTACCTAACGTACTCAGGCTCATAGAAACGGAAAGTAGAATGGTGGTTGCCAGGGACTGAGGGGAGAGGGGAATGGGGAGATGTTGGTAGAGGGGTATAGAGTTTCAGTTTTTCAGGATGAAAAGTTCTAGAGCCCTGTTGTACAACAACGTGAATACAGCTAACACTGGGGAACTGTACACTTAAAATGTACCCAAGTGTATGTATTGACTTTTGAAATAATATTTTGTCTTGTATAATAATAATACATGCTCTTATATAAAAAAATAATTGGGAATATTTGAAAGTATCAAGTGTAAAGAAGTAGACAAAATAAGCCACTTTAAAAATAATACTAGGTACAATTTAAGTGCTTTTTATGTGTCAAACACTATGTTAAGTGCTTTACAATCATAATCTTCTTTTATGTTTATAACAATCCTGAGAATTAGTATTATTATCCTCAGTTTACAGATAAACTGCAGCTTAGAGGCGAAGTATCTTGCCTAAGGTAACACGGCATGTGTGTGGTGGAAAAGAGTTTTCACCTAGAGATTGTGTAGTCTGGCTCCAAAGCCCAGACACTTAACCATGAAGCAGGGTTTGTCACTTAATAGTATGTTTTAAGCATTTTCCTGTATCCTAAAATATTTCTATCACACGTGACTATTCTACCACATGAATATGCCATAATTATTCAATCACTATTGTTTTGCTGGACATTTGTTTCCTTTGTTGTTTATATTACAGATATTGACCTAATAAATGGTCATGTTCATATATTTTTGTCTCCATCTCTGATTATTTGCTAAGCGTGTATTCCTGGAAGTATACTAATGGGAACAAAGGCTATTAATGTTAGTAAGACTTTATATAGTACTACTTCCTTTTAAAAAAATGGTATAAATTTATGTGAAATTTTACCATAGCCTCAACTATCTTAAAAAAATTTGTAGTTTTTTTTTTTTGGAGACAGAGCCTTGCTCTGCCACCCAGGCTAGAGTGCAGTGGCATCATCATAGCTCACAGCAACCTCAAACTCCTGGGCTCAAACAATCCTCCTGCCCCAGCCTCCTGAGTAGCTGGGACTACAGGCTCGCACCACCACGCCCGGCTAATTTTTCTATTTTTTGCAGAGACGGGGTCTCACTCTTGTTCAGGCTGGTCTCCAACCCCTGAACTTAAGCCATCCTCCGCCGTGGCCTCCCAGAGTGCTAGGATTACTTACAGGCGTGAGCCACCGTGCACGGCCCATGTAGCTATTTTTTTTTAAGTGAAAGAACACATTTTGTTTTATTTCAGTTGTCTTTGACTATTAGACAGGTTGGGTGGTTTTGATCCAATTCTTTGGGCAAAGCCAGGCTCCTGCAGTGCCTGTTCATCACAGGCATCCTATGACTTCGGCTCCGGGATCCAATTTCCTCCAGCGCAGATTCACCTCCTGCAGATTCACGGAGCCCCGTGCTCTGCTCCTGACTGCACGGCTGAGTCCGGAGACCCCGACTGCCGGGTTGGAGCTCACAGCCGTCTATCTGTCCTTGTTCCTGCACTCAGAATCGCTGTGACGCGCTCTCCCCCAGGCGGGCCCAGGCAGGGCCTGTGAGTTATCTTTCCTGCGGTCACGGTCTGGTCCCACAGCCTCCCTCTGAACTCCCGCTGCGCTCCAGCCTTGCCCTTTCCGCCTGTTCTCCTGTTCTCCGCCTGTTCTCTGCCTGTTCTCCGCCTGTTCTCCGCCTGCGGCCACAGCGACCTTCCCAACGCGAGAGCCACCTTCCTCCCATGTTAGACCTCCAGCGAGGCCTCGGACCGAGGTCAGGCTCTGCAGCATCACAGGCCCGGCCCGGCCCTGCCCCACCAGCCCCTGCTCGCGTGCGGGCCTCACTCGGAATCGTCATGCTGCGGCCACAGCGAGACACCGGCTGGCTTCGGCTTCCCCAGCTATGCCGCGCGCCCTCACCTCCGGGCCTTTGCGCACGCCTCAGTTTGTGCCGGGAACGCTGTCCCCTCTGTGCCAACGCCCCTCTCCAGTCTGCCTCCGCCCGCTCCCCCTCCCCCTCCCCTGAGCCAGGACCCAGCCCGGGGCACCTCCTTGCCACCTTCCTCGGGAAGAGTCCCCGAGCGCTCCTTAGGGGCCGCCCAGGTTTTGGGGCGCATGCAACGCACACGGCGCCGGCAGCCTTCCCGAAGACAGAGACCACAGCGGTATCCGGTGGGCTTGGTTTCTTCAGAGCTGACAAAGCCGTGTGACCGTGCAGACACGTTGCGGGGACGTGGACGGAGTCGGTGCCACGGAGGGCCCTGGGCTAGGCGGTCTGTACGCGCGCCCCGATCTCCCCTCTCCGCGGCTCTGTCCGCGTGCTGTCGTCACAGCCCGGCCACCTCACCGTCGCCACACCCATCGGATCGCACGGACGGGAGGTCTGTTCCTTTCTCCGCGCCCCACGTTAGAGCGTAAACTCCTCAAGGACGAGAACTGTGTGCTTAGGACACGGTAGGTCCTCAGTGGCTGTCAGTACAGTCAATGGAATGAATGGGGCCGGGCGCGGAGGCTCACGCCTGTCATCCCAGCACTCTGGGAGGGCCAGGCGGGCGGATTGCTCGAGGTCAGGAGTTCAAAACCAGTCTGAGCAAGAGCGAGACCCCGTCTCTACTAAAATTAGAAAGAAATTAATTGACCAACTAAAAATATATAGAAAAAAATTAGCCGGGCATGGTGGCGTATGCCTGTAGTCCCAGCTACTCAGGAGACTGAGGTAGAAGGATCGCTTGAGACCAGGTGTTGGAGGTTGCTGTGAGCTAGGCTGACACCACGGCACTCTAGCCTGGGCAATAGAGCGAGACTCTGTCTCAAAAAAAAAAAAAAAATATATATATATATATATAAGCCCCTCTCTATAATACTATGTGTATCCTCCATCTACACAGAGAGAGATGCATACGTATCAGGGCTCAGAAGAGCTATCACTTTCTCAATCTCAGTTCATCAAGGGATAACTTTCCAGCATGAAACAGAGTCCTTCACAGCTTTATTTAATTGACGTTAATTGGTATTAACGGTACATTTATAGAACCTGCATTCAAAAAAATACCTCTGCTTAGAGTTTTAACACTGGGTGATAAGAGCTATCAGGTTTGCCATTCAGGAAGTCCTGGAAGTTTGTGATTGACAGGCAGGTCAAGGAGAAAATTGCTGTGGGACAATACCCCTCAGCGTATCCTCACATCCCTCAGATGCCAGTCAGTAAGCGGTACCCCGAGAACGAAGGCCATTTCCCTGGGAAACCTGTCGCACGTTACAGTATCTTTCCCTCCCTCCTGCCCCAGAAGAGCTGATGAGATGCATCTCCCAGCTGCAGCCTGCAGGAAAGCCTATTAGTGACTTTTAGGATTAGTTTATTCTACTCCAGGCTTTGAGGATATTTTTTTGGCATTTGATCTGTAGGCAGAATTATAGAACCAGAATTTAAAGTTAGAAGGAATCCTGATGTCATTTAGTTCAAACTCCCTTGTGCATCCTGCCCATAGACCTGACAATTGTGCTGTTAACTTTTAATGCCATTTCAAATCTTTGAATGAAAAAATAAAGCTTTTTATAATGATATGCCACGGCCACCAGTTTTCCAGGCTGTGACTCTGAGGGCAGGGACTGTTCCATCGGTTTTACATGGCAAGTTCACATTTAATTGCTCATAGCAAGACAAAAGGATAAGGGTATGGGTAATCTAAAACAACAGATAATTTAAAAACAATTTTATCAGGTTTAGGGCATCAGTGAAAGCCCCCTCTCCAAATAAGTCTGTGCTTTTCCATAGTACTTCACATTTTCCACCCACCCTACTAACAAATTTCTGTTATGCGGTAGGAATAGAAAGTGCTAAATTGCCTCAGATAATCCACAGAGCAGAAAATTGATTTTGCAACCACTAAGTGTTGACTGAAAGAGAAATCAGAGTGGAAATAATTATTGCCATATAACTCATTTAATCTCCTGAAGAACTCAGTACAGAAGTATTGTTGTATCTCCATATTCTATACTCGTATAACCCCATTGTATTCTGTATAATACGGCTGTAGACCACCGTACCACTGGCACGAAACTGATGCTATAGAAACGGATAGTAACTTGCATGAAGCCACACAACTAGTTGACTGGAAAAGCCAGGACTCAAAGCTACGTCTGGCCCTACTATACTTCACTGGGTCTCCAAAGTCAAAGACCTGCAAGGGATTTGAAGATGACTTACTTGTGTGACTTCATGATTTTGGTGAGGCTACTGGGGCCAGAAGAAACCATAACATCTAAAAATACACAAGGAGTTGGAGCCAGAGTTGGTTCTCTTGACCATGGAGCATTAATGCCTCATCTTTACAAATTTTGATATTTTTCCCCCTCTTCTCTGTTCTTAAACATTACTTTTTAAGATTTCTCTTGGACAAAGGTAATTCATGTCTTAAAAATATCACTTGCAAAATCATTTGCCCAGAGGTGAAGCAATGTCCTAGTGACTGCCTAACCACAGGTCTCTCGAACGTGTTCAGGGTAGACTGTGACAAAGAGGACAGACATGTTGAAATAGTGCCATGCTCCAAGGGATATTCTGATTGAGTACAGCAGCATTGGCCAGGCGCAGTGGCTCACGCCTGTAATCCTAGCACTCTGGGAGGCCGAGCTGGGAGGATTGCTCGAGGTCAGGAGTTCAAGACCAGCCTGAGCAAGAGCAAGACCCTGTCTCTACTAAAAATAGAAAGAAATTAGCTACTCAGGAGGCTGAGGCAGGAGGATCTTTTGAGCCCTGGAGTTTGAGGTTGCTGTGGGCTAGGCTGACACCACGGCACTTTAGCCCGGGCACCAGAGCGAGACTCTGCCTCAATCAGTCAATCAATACAGCAGCATTGTTTCTGGCCCGTACTGATCAGTGATGGAAATATCTTAGCGGATGATCGTGGTTGGTGATTAAATGATTAAAATAATAAATTTGGTTCCTCGATTTCTCCCTGTGGTGAGGCCTCGGTGTACTGTTTTGTCACTTATAAAGGAAAATTTGTTTTTAAAGTGGATCTGGAACATGAATATGGCCCATTTAAAACAAAGGTGCCCTATTCGTAAGCGGTTTTGCCGTTCCCACACGTAATGCCATCTGCAAAAATTATACCTGGTGGTCACACGTGACAAGTGTTTGGTGAATGAACAGAGGAACGAGTGGATACACGGACAACATGGTGTAACGATCTGGTGGCGGCCCCAGCTCAGCCTCCGTCTGTCACCGTGTGCAACAAGAAACCCAGGTGCCTGGAGACAACGCCGCGGACGAGAGCTCCTCTCTCCTGAGACGAATGGCCGGCGGGACGGCAAAGGGGCAAAGGTCACTGCTCCAAAGCACGCAAAGTCAGAGCAGGACTGGGGTCAGCGCAGCGACACACGCACTCGGCCCCTGGGTCATTGGTTTGTCTAATGAATATTTATCCGACCACAATTCCCAATCTGAAATTCTTGAGCCCCGGTGTATTCCAGAATTCAGATTTTTGCAGGTTTTAGAACGGTAATGTAGCGCAGAGTATGTAAGATGGGGTCCGAGGCAGCACTGTGTGACAGAGCACGTTACCGTTTCTGCGGAAAACGTATTCCCCTCCGTGCTACGTTGTGGGGTAAATAACAACCAGAAACAGGCTCCTAGCGGTTCGGGTTGGGTTTTTGCCTTCGAACAGCTTCAGGTCAGATCTGGCTTTGCTGCCAACAGTGTTGTGATAAAGTCTCCTTTTTCAGAGCTTCTTGGGTTTCGGAATCGTGGATAATAAGGGATTGTAGAACTGTAACGATGTCTCTCCGAAAAAGGAAATTTAGAAAAGTATCCAGCAAAGATTCATCGGTAATTCCCAGTGCGGTTTTGTTGGACAAAACTGGTATCAAAGGATATTATTAAAGTCTAAAGACAAATGAATTTAAATGTACTTTGTCTTAACAAACGAACCTTGCTGTGACATCATTTCTAGCCCCTGCCAAGCCAGGTGTGTTGAGCGGGGGAAGGGCTCCGCTCTGCAGCAGCCGTTCCTGGCGCTCTCTGCTGCGGGGTGGCCGGCGGGCGGGACCAGGGCTGCGGTTTACGCGCAAAAGGGAGCCGCCACGTCCGCGCCCCGCTGCTCCAGGGTCTGCTAACCACATTTGCGTTGTGCCTGCCAACGCCAAGTGCTCCAGAATGGCCCCTTTGCCTGTTATTCAGCACGGGACAGTCCTGTATCTATGCGAAATGTATTTCTTTACAGCCAAAAACCAAAAAAAAAAAAAAAAAAAGATACAGTGACAACCGTGCCGTGTAAAGGGCGGAGAACGACATTCTCTGAACGAAGCTGAGGCCCCATTGCCTCCGCTAGAGCAGAGGCCTTGTCCGGGTCCCACCTCTCGGGGGGGGGGTCCCAACTCCCAGGGGGTCCCACCTGCCAGGGGGGCCCAGCGAGATCGGCTTTTATCCCACTCCAGAGTCTTCAGGCACGCAGACTCTGCGTGCTGCTTGGCCACTTGTCTCTTGCTGCAGTTTTTTATTCCAGGAGGGAGGGATCAGCTCTGCACGTCCCTGGCCCTCTGTTCACCCACCATGTCCCAGGCCACTCTTTTTCTCCTCTCCAGAAAGCAAGTTGCAAACAAAAAGTCAGAGAAAGAAGGTGAGGCCTGAGGGGAGGGGAGGGGACCCTGGTGGAACTTTCGGGGGGCAGACCTGAAGCCCAACCTCCTGGTTCAAGGACAAGAGGCCAAGCGTGTACAAACTCGGAGCAGCCCAGATGGCCTTCACTCCGCTCGGGCTCGCCGTGTTAAGGACGTGGCCACGGCCCAAACTCTCAGAGGGTTCACACAAAGTCTGGAGGCCACGTTCACTGAGGTATAAAATATGACTCAAAAACAAGCCCCAACCTACCTCCCGAGAGAAAGAAGTTCCTACCAGCAGGTGAGACCCGTGTTAAGACTGTTAAAAAATACGTGAATCACACGGGTGTTCAGAATCCGTATTTATGCGTGCACAGATGCACACACCCACACACACATACACGCACGCACACACACACACACACATGCACCCGCACCCCACCACGCACATGAGGCTGCTCACCGTCCAGGGGCTTATCAAGTTCACTTTTGCAGAATTTCACATGAAACATTTTTGAACTCATGTCTATTTAGAAAATAGTTTTAATTTATCATAGAAGTAGGATAATAGCTTACCTCTGATAACCTACTTTCGTGAGATAGAAGAAAGTAGCAGTTTTTGCGACGGTTAAATTTATCTTTCGTTAAAATAAACTGCTGTGACACTGGTAAAATATAAGAGGCAAGTAAAGATATTGATGTTTTTTTTAAATTTCCAAAGAATGGAAATTCCCTACATGGCAAACATAGATGACTGGTCGATTAGCTATTGTGAATATTTGCAATGGCATATGATGCCGATGTAAGGAAGAATGAAGATCTATGTGAACTGCGATGGAATGTTTTCTAGCATATATTAAAATGAAAAGAAAAACCATTGCAAAAGGGTATATGTATATTTTTATATATATAGTATGTTTCTGTTGTGTAAAAAAGCAAGGAAAATAAAAGAAAAATATGTGGTAAAAATATATAATATTTCCCTTAATTGTTCTGGTTCCTAAATGTCTTTAAACCAGTGGTCCCCAACATTTTTGGCACCAGGAACTGTTTTCATGGAATACAATTTTTCCATGGACCCCAGGGGCAGGGGGTAGGGGATAGTTTTGGGATGATTCAAGTACATTACATTTATTGTGGACTTTATTTCTTTTATTATTACATCGTGATGTGTAATGAAATAATTATACAGCTCACCATAGGTTGTGGACCCTGCTTGGAACTGTCATCCCTGGTCTCCAACTGTCCTGGCTTTGGTGGGGAAATTAAGATTCTATAGCTGAGCTACTTTTGCAAGGGGCCTTATCAGACCCTGCCAGGGTGAAGAACGTGCAGTGCGTGTGAATCTGTGTACTCACAGGGTTGGGACTATGTGACAATCTCAACGGTTTCTGGTCCCAGCAGCCTCTCCCACCCTTCCCCCTCCGGCCTGTCCCGCCACCCTGCCTGGCCGGCCCCGCCGCTCACTCCATCCCACCAGCCTCGGGCTCGCTCTGCTTTGCGTCTTGCCTTCGGACAGTATTGGCTCAATGACACGGAGATCGGCAGGGTTGGCTGGGAGACCATCTTGGATCTTTTACGTTTTCCTCCTTGCACCACTGTTATAGAATTGTCAGTTTCTCTTCCCTTTGTTTACGTTTCTGGGGGTTTCACCATGCCACGGAGGACGTTCTTCCACCACACTGAGAAGGGACAGCAGGGAGGAGAGATGCTACCCTCTCTGTCTGAATAATCCAGCCAAAAGGAAGGTGTGGGGTACAATCGTTTTCCCCCCTGAGGCTCCCGCCTTGTCCTCATTGACGTGTGGGACTCATGTCAGGAGGAAGAAAGGCACCCGTGTTCCTGGTGCTGGGCAGAGAGGCGTGTGCAGAAAGGGAAGTTTTACGATTGAAACACTATCTTTAATTAAGAGACGAAGGGCTTTGCCCTCCTCTAAAGGGACTTCAGGGGTCGAAGTAGGTGGAAGGTTGACTTTCTCAGGGCTGGAAGGTCTCGACAGAACTCAAGCCATCGTTCTGTGTGTGAGTCAGTCCTGGAGGAGAGCATCACCTCACTGGAAACTAGCTCATGCGCATCAAATACTTTCACAGAAGACGTCAGTTGTTCTTGAACATTAAAATCTGAGCGCTGTGACTCTCAGTCTCTGTAAGCAGAGAATTTAGAACAAGATCTTTTGGGCATGATGCTAGCAGTGGTCGTTTACTACATGTGCACATGCTGGGTACTGAGCTGGTATCTTACACGGATTCCTTTGCACCATCCTCACGACGACTCCATAACACGGGAGCTGTTAACGCCTCCCATTTGACAGACAGCGTCACTGAGGCCCGAAGGAGTTAGAGGTCGGCCAAGGCCACGCAGCTGCTCAGAGGGGCCAGCAGGCGGCTGCAGAGCCCACACGCAGCCCTGCCTTACATGTGCTGGAGGGGACATGTGACCCACTGCAGGTGCAAGTGGCAGACAGAAGAGGGCAGGGGTGGTGGCCGCCGTAAGAGACGACTTTGGTCTTTTGGCAGATTGAGTCGGGAGGACAGG
>VSMD01074971.1:0-17260 GCA_008750895.1 Mirza zaza
CTTTTGAGAACAAGGAGTGCAACACTACCTTTACATACAATTCCTATAATAAAGAATCTCTCTATTTCGTGTATTTGGTTAGTTATGCATCTAGAAAGTTCTACGGCAGTGATCTTAATCATTGGTTGGGTCAAGAACATCTTTGAGATTTAGATGAAAGCAATGGGCCCATCCTAGAAAAAAGCAAGTAACAAACACTTATCACTTGCAATTTTACACGTTTATGGATCCTCCTAGGGTGTGGATAAAAAAACTACATCTTTCTGGAACAACAAAAGCCTGCAACAGAGGTATCCTTATCTTGTCATGAGACATAAGCTGGCAAAGCAATGAGATTCTTCTTTTCTTATAACAATATTATTATACACAAGACAGAAGAAAAAGTTCTTAGGTAAAAATACTGCTCACCCAGTTCTTACAAATGTTATTATGACATGTAAAATAAGGACCGATTTTTCAGTGATATAGTATATTGAGCCAAAGAAAGACTTCTTAGCACTCTAAGTAAATGTACAACTGTCCTCTAGCTTTGAGATCAATAGCCAAGGCCTTTCAGTAATCAGCATCTTACAGTAAAGGGGTAGGGGCAGAGATGTTGGTACTTACTCGACTTGGAGAAGTCATGTGCCTATAGCAGTAATAGAAATAGTTATAAGAGAGAAAAGAAAAATTTGAATACAAGAATAAAGTCAAGACTTCTTAGCACTCTAAGTAATGGGAAAAATACATAAGTAAACAAAACATGCAGTCCTTCTCTACCACACACATGAAAAGGAAGTAGGCCAAAACTCATGAAATAACTGTTGTGTGTCTTTAGAGCTCTGGTTCATTATTTCACTGAAGCTTTTAAATGCATATCTCTTAGTTGCATTGCCTTAGGGAACACATAAACGAACTCTAGGATTATGGATCAAACTACAAATTAGCAGCAGGATTAGATTTTTCCAACTGAATTTCACATAGAAGTTTTTCCAATGGAAACATTTTTAAGTATTCATAAAGTTGAAATGCATAGTCCTCTTTTCAGATTGTATTTCTTGAGTTCAGTCATGGAGTCATGACTGTAATTTGTTGTGTTATCTATTGGCTCTACCACCAGAAAATATTTGTCATAGGATTTAAATGGAATACTGGATATAAAGCTTTTAGCACAGGATCTGGCATATAGAAAGAGCTTAATAAATAGCCATGTTAGGAGGCTCACCTTAGGGCCTTCTTTGCAGCTGATGCAGCTACCGCTGCAGAGGATTTTTGGTGGTCTGGCTGCCCCAAACAGCCTCCGATCCACAATGCTTACCCATACTTCTTGGTGTCTGGTCATAGCAGGAAGCACACAAAATGGTAGCAGTGGCCTGTAGCTCCTCATCCCTCCCCTTCCTTTTCCTTTCAGAGGGGGCACAGTGGAAGGGAGTTGGCAGGTGTGTAGGCTTGAGCATGCCGGCTCTTCAGGCCCATAGACTGAAGCACTTATTCCCAACTGCAAGTGCTGGCCCTCACCAATCTACTCTGGTCCAGCAGGTAAGTCAATTGTCGTCATTGTTGTCATTATCATGATCATCATAGTCTGAAAGTTGTAGAATGTATTTTCCCGTTTTGAAATCCTCTAACATATCATCCCTGACCCACTTTTACCCCATCATCTTCCACTGCTACCTTCCTCACATCTTCAGTTCAGCCAAATTATATATCATCTATCTTCTCAAATTGCAGCGCAAGCCTCCACTTTCCTCCTAACTCCAGACTGCCTACTTAATAACTCCACCAGGACGGAGAATATGTGATCTTAAACTCATCATGTACAAAATGAAACTCCTGATTTGTCTTTATTGTTGTATAAGGTTCAGCTTATTTTCTGGAAAAGTGAAGCATCTGTTCTGTTTTATTCATGTCCTGTGCAGGTTGGCAAGTTCAGCCTTAGAAATGCAGTGTGAGTCTTGTTCAGTGTGAGAACTTTCCTGAGTTGGAGCACTGTGGACTAGTCTCCACTCTGTGTCTCTTATCTGGAATGCACTTCCTTCATTGCCTAACCAAATCTGGATTATTTATTATGGCCCAGTTTTGATGATATGTCATTCATTGATTCCTCAAATAGTTATTTCAATGACTATTCTGCTCTAAGGCTGTGTGAGAAGCTGGGACTGTACCTGTGAATCAGATAAGCAAGGTCCTGGCCCCTGGACACTATGTACAGATGGCCCCCAACTTATGATGGTTAGACTTATGATTTTTTGACTTTATGATGGTGCAAAAGTGATACGTATTCATTAGAAAATGTACTTCAAATGTTGATCTTTTCTTGGGATATCAGTATGTGGTAGGATACTCCCTTGTGATGCTACAGTGAGCTGCAGCTCCTCCAGTCAGCCACATGACATGAGGGTAAACAGCTGATACTCCACAGTGCAAGGACTGTATTCAGTAAGTTACATGAGATAGTCAGCACTTTATTATAAAATAAGCTTTGTGTTAGATGCTTTTGCCTAACTGTAGGCTAATGTAAGTGTTCATTTGAGCACATTTAAGGTAGACTAGGCTAAGCTATGATGTTCGGGAAGTTAGGTACATTGAATGCATCTTCAACTTTGATGATATTTCAGCTTATGATGGGTTTATCAAGACATAACTCCAATGTAAGTCAAGGAGCATCTGTATAGTAAGGTAGGGAGATTTTTACAATAAATAGTAAACTAAAGAATGAAATAAACTAATAAATAAAATTATCCCAGATCATGAAAAGCAATAAAAAATAAGAGTCAGTATGATGGTTCTAGGTGTTTCTGGAGATAGAACTACCATTCTCTACCATTCCTTAGATACCATTCATTCTAGGGGCAACACTCAGTCAAATTTAATGAACTTTCTATATCCCCACCAACTATATAACTGAGCCTGTCTTATTTTTATTTAGATGAGGAATCTTGTCAGTAAGAGAGCACCTATGTAAAGTGAATTCACCATTTTTGAATTCCCTGGAGATTGTCCCCAATGGTTTCCTATAGATTTATTCCCTATAGATTTATTATTACCTGTGCTTCTGTTGCCAAAATTCCAGCTACCTGTTCCCATTTAAATACTTCTACTTAATAGTCCTCCTTGAGTTCTGGTGCAAGTTCTTGCCACCTCTGTCTTCTAGCACATTGTCTAATTATCTGTTGAATTTCTTTTATCCAGGTTTTCAAAGATTAATTGTTGATCCAGGCTGTTTGGCATCCTTTCCCTTCCTCTGGAATAACATCCCTTCTAGTTAAGTCTTTTCCTGAATTTGTGAGTCTGATGTAAGTCTTTTTCTTCATTGTGTCTTTCTTCACTATAAGTTAATTTGGCTTGTCCTGGGGCCCCTGGGCTAGCACCAATTTTATCTAGTGCTCACTTAAAATATTTTGGCTAGTGTTGGCTTTTCCACCATACATGTTGCTGCCATGGTATATTAATTGCCTGTGTGCAATTTGGATATATATTTTCTATCCAGAAATATTATGTTATGCAAGATAAAGTTACAAGGGTGTAAGTCACTCTGAAATATACCTTAGTCTGAGTGTGTTAAAAGAACTTCCCAGAGTTATACTTGACAAATGTCAGGGGTTTCATTTTGGGGTATATGATCCCACCATGTTACTCCTGGCCTCATGTCACTCTCAATTTGCCTTTCATATTTTCCATGTTTAAATTCCTCCAAACCATTATATCTAATCATAGGGAGGTCAAGCAAGGCCTCTCTGACCTCACCCCCATTATACCCTCCCATGGCACCCTGTATTTTTCCTTTGCAGCACTTCGCCAACTTGACTTCAATTAATTTGTTATTGTATACATAATAATTTTTCTAAGGCCTGTCACCAGTGCTAGTCTCTAATCTTAGTGAAGATAGAGATTGTGTTCATAACTGTATCCCCTGGGCCAAGTAAAGCACCCGAGGCAAAGTAAATGCCCAGCAAATACAGGGTGACTGACTGACTAATTGACTTAAGTTTTCATGTCATGAAATAATGAAGAGAGCTGGTGGCATTGACCATCGCAAGAATATGCTACTGTTCTATAGATCATGTCTGAACTCTGCAGTGATCTTTCATTTAATCTGTCATCAGCTCCTAAAATCCAGTGACTTAGAAGACCAGGCACACACATAGGCTTCCAACAAGTAGGGTTTGTAGGGTGTCTGTGCCTAGATACCACAATCTTGTCACTATTAAACTTTGGGCTACTTCCTTCAAATTCTCTTTTTTAAAGAGTATTGCCTATGTCTTCTCCTGTGTTTACAAGAGTGCCCATCGTCTGCTGTAATTAGTTCCAAGGCTTTGGGGATTTTTTTATTTTTGGAATTCGTCCAACCCAGCAGAACACAAAGAACAAATTTATACTCCTCCGCCTTCGGCAAAACTGTGAAATGGAAAAACTTCATTGTTGATGCTGCCTCTCGAGCCCACCCTGCCAGCTGTCTCTCTTTTCTGGGCTCCCCCTCCACCCTGGGATCATCTTCTCCACTGCCACCCCCAGATGACCAGCTCCCTCATTCTGAGCCCTGCCTGTCTCTTCTCTCCACATCCTCTATTTTAGTGTCTCCTCTAGAGCTCTCTACTCCAGAAAGCTCCAACCCCCAAAGTTGTTCATGGCCACTAAGTGCTAAGATGTTGCCCATCTCAGAGTGGTAAGTTTGCAATTCTGTGAGGTCTCTCAGATAGGCAGAATTTAACCCAAATAACTGATTCCATTGGTAGGGGTGTCAGGTTTCTAGGATAAAGAAGAAGAGAGATAGGGACAGTTGGAACCCTGCAAGAGTCAGGAGGGAACAGGAGAAACATTTCAGAGGCATTGGAACCTGACTGACTTGCAGTGGTGGGGATCCTAGTGCAATGACGCTTGGAGCAGATAACTGGGGGTTTTTTTGGTTTTTTTTTTTTCAAGATAGGGTCTCACTCTGTCACCCTGGTGTCATCACAGCTCATTGCAACCTCAAACTCCTGAGCTCAAGTAATCCTCCTGCCTCAGCCTCCCAGAGTGCTAGGATTACAAGGATGAGCCACCACACCCAGCCAGATAACTTTTTAAACACTTTCCTCTGTATAAAAAAAAATTATTAATATTTATAGTAAATAGCCTTAAGTTACCCTGTCATTGTTATTTATTCTATAGCAAACATTTATCCACATGGAATTTATGAACTCCTTAGAGTTTCCTAGTGGTTCAGAATCATTTGAGCACACTTAGAGTATGGTTCATGTTTTCAGCCTCCATGGAAGTACATATTCCCTCATTGAGACAATAGATTCAGAATAAACAGTTATATCACAGTGATTGAAAAGACCAAGGAACAGAACTTGAGCCACTTCAGCTCTGACACTCTGCGGGTTCATTTGGAATGTTTATCTGCTGAGCCTATAAGACAGGACAGCAGAGTGGCTGAAGTGATCATTGAAAAACTGTGTCCAGCTGATGAGATCCAGGGCCCCCTCTCTGGTTTACAATGCGCATCAGAGGCCACTGTGGCTTTCATATATATATTGTTCAAACTCAACAGTAATCACGCAGTAATAGTTTAGCAATTCTTAAACCAACAAAGATATTTGGGAGTGGAGTATTTTACCACCAATATTGCTTGGAATTCTCTAGGCTTGACAGTAATGAAATGCAGATGAACATTTATTCAATTTTATTATAGTTTTTCAATTCTCTACCAACTGTGCACTTTTCCTTGCTGGTACTCAGGGAAGATTACCCCATGGTTGCTCTGGGTGTTCACTAGAGGTAAATTCAGATCCACACTGTGTCATTTTCTGTGTGATCCTGAACAAATTCACATATATATATTTTTAAAGTTAATGTCTATAATTACTCAGTACTTACAACGTGCTGAGAGCATGTTAGTGGCTTTGCAGACACTGCCTCATTTAATACTCACAACAACCCCTATTAGTTGAGTACTTTCATTCTCTCTAGTTTGTATACGAGGAAACTGGGACTCAGAGAAGTAATTTGCTAGATGTTTCCTCAATGAGAAGAAAGTTGCAGGCCTGAGACTTGGATTTAGGACCACTGGACTTCAAATCATAGGCATTCAATCTAACTCCTTCAAGCCTCACTTCTGTCATCCATGAATGGGGCTAGTAATATCTAGCTCACATTCACTCCTCCCTTACCTGGCCCCTGCCTTTCTCACAGCTTCATTTGCAGATTGTCCCCTTCTCCACTTGGCCCTCTCCTACTCACTTTGGAAGACTCAGCTCAGACATTACTCCCAGGCTACATCTCTCCACCCCTCCTTTGCCAGTTCCCAAGCCTGGACTACGAGGCCCCTACCCTGTACTCCCATAGTGCCCTGCACACTACTCCGGTCCAGCACCTCCATGCCCAATGGAAATGGCCTATGCATCTGTCCCCACAGCCACCCTGCATGTTTTTAGAGGGACTTTGTCTTCATCTTTATGTTACTAACACCTAGTACTATGCCTGGAACACAGGGGAAGCTCAATAAATGTTTCAGAACAATTTAGAAAAACTGGAACACAGAGCTGGCAGGACACTTGAAGGTCAACTGGCTCACACACTAATCATATGCTTGGCTCCCTCTACAGTGAGATCCACCCCTGTTCCTGGAGACTCATTACTTCGTAAGACAGACCAATGAACAGGTAGAATAATGAGATAGTGCTCTGCATATTGATCTTCATCTTGTCTCTTTGTACGCTATAAAATTAGTTTTTTTGTACTATTGATCATTCATCTGAAGGGCATTTTCTAGTCTTGCCAACAAATGTATTTGATCAGTCCATAAATGATGTCATTTTCTATTTTAGTAAATAGAAAACCAAGAGGATTAAGGATCCTCTCTCTTAACAACCAATTGGCTATACTCAAGATTTTAGTACCAATCAACAACCACTGAAAAAGCCACCTGTGTACTATGAGAGTTATTAGTTTGGGTGTGGGAGAAGACCATGAGGGTAGTGTATGTGGATGAACAGGAGGAGGATTTTTTCCTCCTAACTTATAGAGCCCCGACTAGAGGCAGTCTTTACCTAAGGAGGGGCCTTTAATAGATGGTGCCTACCACAAAGTTCCTTTGGGCAAAGTGTCCCTGAATTTTCATTAGTTCAGATTTCATTAGTCTGAGTTTTCATTAGTTCACAGCAAGCTAGTCTTGGAATTGCCTGTGGACTTTGGCGGTACAGAGTTAATTTGACATTTGCCTTTTGTTTATAACCAACTTGGGATGAATGGTACCATTTGAGATATTTTCATCTTAGATGCCTAATGGTGAGATGGCCAAACAAACCCCTCCACAAATGGCTGTCACTGCCCCATTTGTAAGCTAGGTCAAATCAGTACAGCAAGAGTTTGAAGGAGGCAGGTCTGGGCCTCCCCAATTCCTCCTCACACGTCCCCAGGGAACCAGATGTTCAAGCTGATAACCTTTGGGTGTGATCAGCAGCCCTTCTCCAGCCCATTCTGCTTTCTTCTTCTCATGGTCATGTTTGCTTTGCCGTGTTTGCCCGTGGAGCCGTGTGTATTGAGCAAACTTTCTAGCCTGTGTACACCTGTATTTGCCTTGCTCTGTTTCATGCTGAAGGACTATTTACATTCTAGCCCTCAGCACTTGGGACTAGAAATGAACATGAGCTCTGGGCCTCTGGGGTGCAGAAGCTGGTATTTTCCATGCTCAGAAAATACAGAAATTTTTATAGTCCAGAGCCAGAGTGAGAACATCTCCTGGATTTGCCATGTTGTCTTCTAGAGGGCAGCCAGGAACTCCAAGACACTGGCATAAAATACTTTATTTCAAAATAACCATAAGGAATGGACCTCACCAATCCCAAAGCAAAGAGCCCATCAGTGCTAATGCTTCTTCCATCCCCACACAAGAAAGCTTCTGGTCCTGCCACTTGCTCACTGTGATTCCCTGGAAAGTTCCTGCATCTCTCTGTGCTTCATCTCTAGAATGGTACTAGTACCATTTCCATCTCTAAAATGGTACTAGAAAATGTTACTAGTATTACTAGTACCATTATTAGTAAATAAACAATAAAGATAAAGCACTTAGCTGAGCAGCTGGCACATAGTAGATACTTAACAAAGTATAATCATTGTTGCCAATATATTTATATTGGCTATGCTACTTCTAATTTAAAATTTCTCCTTAGCACTAAAGTTATTTTCCTCTTTTTCTCCTGATATTCTTCTGCTATAGCAGTGATCAGTTGGCTATTTAGAATATAAAATCTTCTTTGTTGTACTGTAATTTTATAGCACAACAATTGATGTTGTAAGTTTTAATATGCAATAGTACTGTTAGACATAAATCTTCCTATAGCAAATTGCCGACAACATCTTTATATTGCCATATAGCAGGAATGCAAACTCATACACAATATGAAGGGTAATAGTTTTAACATCCTGAAACATCCTTTTTTGTTTCAAAGGATTTATGTTCTTCCCAGAGGCCAGCATTGCATTTAGAGTCAGCAATATTGATTCTGACATTACTATTGCAGAGAGGGTTATGTACAGTTATTTCACCTCAATAAACCTCAGCTTCTTCATCTATGAAATGGATATCTGAGTTTCTGCTGAGAGCGGTGTGGGGAAGATCTTATGAAATAAGGCAAGTAAAGTGGTTACCGAGTGTCTGGCACATAGCATGCTTTAAGTCAGTGTTAGCTATAATCATTACTAATAATTTTTTTACTTTGACCAATCTACTCAACTCATTTTTCCTTTTTCTTAGACTAAGACTAGTCCATTACCTTTGAGTTTTGCAAGCATTTGACTAGTGATGTATGAGAAAAGTTCCTGAATCTTTCTGGGCCTTATTTATGCTTTTAAGTGTTTGTTATTAGCAATAAGCCTAGGAATCTCTGTATGAATCAGAAAAGCAGAGAAAATAAGTCTGCAAAATGGGAAGAACAAAGCAAAATGAGAACAGAGTGACACAGGGAGATGGAGAGTCCAGCGCTTTGTGGCTCCAATTTCTTCCAGAAGCTGGAATACATGTCTCATGTCTTGCCATGGGTCAGTGCTAGCTACCTAAGTATGCTAGCTCAAGTTACTTTCTGTTACTTGCAATTAAACAGACCTAATATAGTTAACAGCATTAAATGGTTAGTAATTATTATAAAATTTAAATTAAGTTATTTTTTCCAGTATTCATGGCAGAGTTGTAAATTGTCCATGGAACATCAGAACTCCATGGAATAAAAGTTAAAAGACACCAATATGGGATTTTAGAATTAGAAGAAGTCTCAGGACTTATCCAGTCCAGTATTTTCTGAAGTGTGGTATATCTACCACAGGTGGTATCTGAGATCATTTTATGTCATTTTATGGGTACATAGTTTAAAATACTTAATAGTTATTTTAATGCTTCTTAAAAAAATAATAAGCACATCAAACCTATTATTTCTGGATATTATTGCTTAGGACAAGGCTAAATTTAAGTTACAAAAACCAATTTGTGTTTCCAGCATTTATAGAGGAGCTTGTATCAGACTGATCATTCTGTGGATAACAATTACAAACTTTGTATAAAATATTTTTAAATACAACTATTTGAAGGCCACAGAAAGTGAGTGAAAGGCAGGTATAAATTGGAGAGAGTTTGACTCTTGAAAGAGTCATCTCACTCCATATTGGGTGACATCCAAATGTATACAGTATTAAACCCGAGGGCATTCTCTAGCCTGTGCAACACTCGGAGGACAGAGCTCCAACAGAAAAGCACAATCTTATTGGCCTTAAAAATCAGATGACAGAATTCAGAGCTTCCAGATTAGTGAGAAATTGAGGTTGGATATTCTGGTAAGGTAGGAAACCACAGAAAGGGATTCTCAAATCTGCAAATAAAATCCCCTCAAATCCCTGGCTTTCTCCTGACCTGTGAGTGTTTAGGGAAAAACACCAAGTTGTCCAGGGAGGATATAATAGCTGAAAAGCCAAAAGAGCTAAACAGAGATTTCAGAAACTACTTACCACAGGGAAGACAGATTTTGGAGTTTGAGTCCCACAAAGCTAGAAAGGCATGGGAAAAATCATGGGCTTTCCATCAGAATCTCAGAAAGGCAATGATTTGAAATAAAGGTCACATACTAGGAGTAAGGAAATTGACCTAGGATTAAGTACAAAGCCAAAATGAACATGCTGTAACAAAGACCAAAAGCAAAACTCCAAAACGCAAAAGTGAGCTAGTAGTAATTTAACTTTTTGCTAGACCAAAACACTCTTCAAAAAGAGGTAATAAAACCCAGAACTTCCACAACATATTATCCATAATGACCAATGTACATGAAATATTAGCCATGTAAAAACAAAACAAGGAAATGTGACCCCTAGTAAGTTGAAGAATCAACAAATACAAACCAACCCTAAGATGATTCAGATATTGGAGTTAATAGACAAGGACTTTAAAGAAGTCTTTATAAATACATTCAAGGAACTTAAAATACTTAAGAAGTGATCATATGTGATCATTATGTGATCATAATGAATAAATAGAAGAGCAGCAGAGAAA
This sequence comes from Mirza zaza, assembly GCA_008750895.1. Lineage (NCBI taxonomy): Eukaryota > Metazoa > Chordata > Mammalia > Primates > Cheirogaleidae > Mirza > Mirza zaza. The sequence continues at coordinate 10,499 of VSMD01074971.1, forward strand.
TATTTTTTTTTTTTAAATAAGGAACCCAGTGAAAGTTCTATAATTACAAAGAGGAACATCTCACATTGTAAAGTTCACAGGGTCAGACCTTAGTAACTGAATAGTTAGTAAACTTTTAGATAGATCAATAGAAAATACTGAAGAATAGAGAAAGAAAACAGATGGAAGAAAAATAAACAGAGGCTCAGTGAGGTGTGCAATGATACCAAATAGAAAATGATTTAAAAGCACATTGGCTGAAGAATGCCCAGGATAGGCAAATTCACATTGAGGGAAGGTAGGTTGCTGGCTGCCTAGAGCTGGAGTGTGGAAAAGGAAAATGAGAAGTGACTGCTAACGGGTAAGTGACCTCTTTTTGTGGTGATGACATGTTGTAAAATTAAAGTATGATGTAAAAATCTATGAATAGACTATAAACTATTGAATTGTGCACTTTAAATAGGTGAATTTTATGGTACATGAATTCACTCTCTTTATAATGCTATTAAAAATACTGGCTGAGAGTTTTTCAAATTGTGTCAGCCACAGATCCGAAAAGCTTAGCAAACCTCAAGCAGGATAAATGCAAAGGAAAGCACTGCTAAAAATAAAGGATAAAGAGAAAATTCTAAAATGGCAAAAGAGAGAAAGAAAGAGAAAACACACTATATACAGGAAAAACCAGTAATATGAACATGAGTTGATTCAGATCAGAAACAGTGAAGGTCAGAAGGCAATAGAATGGCTAAAAAGAAAGCTGAATTTTACAGAATGCAGACAGTCCCTGGCTTACGGTGGTTTGACTTAGGATTTTTCAACTTTACAGTGGTGTGAAAGCTATATGCATTCAATAGGAACTGAACTTTAAATACCTATACAACCATTCTGTTTTTCACTTTCAGTACAGTATTTAATAAATTGCATGAGATGTTCAATAAGTTAATATAAAATAGGCTTTGTGGTAGATCATTTTGCCCATCTGTAGGCTAATGTAACTGTTCTGAGCACACTTAAGGTAGGTTAGGTTGAGCTGTGATGTTAGATAGGCTAAATGCATTAAAAACATTTTTGACTTATGATATTTTCCACTTGTAATGGGTTTATCAGGATGTAAGGTGAGCAGCATCTGTACTATATTCAGTGAAAATGCCTTACAAAAATGAAAATAAAATAGACATTTTCAGATAAATGAAAACCAAGGTAATTAGTCACACCTGACCTGCACTAAAAGAACTACTAAAGAAAATTCTTCAAATTGAAGGAAAATGATATCAGATAGAAATTTAGATCTGCAGAAAGGAATAGAGCACAGAAATGATAAAAAAAAATCGTTTAATAAAAATATTGTTTTTCTTTTGCTTAAACTCTTTAAAACCTATTTGAAAGTTTAAGAAGAATATAATATATTATGGGATTTAAGGTATATTTAAGAGACAGAATACATGGTAACAATAGCACAAGGACAAGAAGGGATATAAACACAAGTACACTATTATAAATTTCTAATATGTGAAGTGAGATAATAATTCAAGGTAGACAGTAATAAATTAAGGCTGCATATTCTGATCCCTAGAACAATTGTTAAAAAAATACAAAAAGGTATAGCTGAAATCCAATAAAAGGGACAGAATGAAATACTAAAAAACATTGTATTATCCAAAATAAAAATAAACCTAGGAAAGAAAATACAAATAGTAACATTACAGATTGAAACCAAAACCATAGCAATAATTACATTAAATGTAAATGGATTCAATTATTAAAATAAAAGGAAGAGATTGCCCCATTAAACAAAAGTAAAGCCCAACTACATACAGTTTATAAGAAACTCACTTTAAATATAGACTCAGATGAAAAGTGAAAATGGAAAAAAAGGTATACTATGCAAACACTAATCATAAGATATCTGGTGTGGCTATAGTAATATCAGACAAAGTAAGTATCTAGACAAGGAATAACATCAGCAATAAAGTGGGCATTTAATAAGGATGAAAGGATTTTACCTAATAATAGATTTTTCAATTATATCTGTTAAAACTGATGGAACTAAAAGATAAATGGACAAATCCAAAATCATAAATAGAAATTTTAACATTTGATTATGAGTATTTGATAAAATAAATAGACTAAATCTAACAATTAATTGCAGAGTATACACTCTTTTCAATAATATAGGAAATTCAACAAATGGACTATATTCTGGGCTATGAGTTTCAATAAATTTCAAAAAACTAAAATTATACTGAGTATGTTATCTGACCACAGTGAAATAAGCAGAATAAAACAATTAAAAATATCTAGTAAAATCTCTAATTATTTGGAAATAAGTTAACAAACGTTTAAATAGCTTATGATTCAAAGAATAAATCACATGGAAAATTTAGAAATATTTCAAATTGAATGATAATAAAAACACAACCTATCCAAATTGATTGGTGCCATTAAATCAGTACCTAAAGAGAAATTTATAGTTTAAATACTTTTTCATAAGAAAGAAAGAAATAAAGGAAGGGAGGAAGGGAAGAAGGAAGGAAGGAAGGGAGAGAAAAAAGGAGAAAGGGAGGAAATCAATGATATGTTTCCACTTTAATTAGCTGACAAAAGAAGAGCAAATTAAACCCAAAGTGGAAGAAAAGAAATAATAAATATAAGTAGAAATAAAGTAGAAAAAAGTTTGGTTCTATGAAAAGATTAATAAAATTGATCAACTTTTAGCTAGACTGGTAAAAAGAAGCAGGGGAAGAGGGAGAAGGGAATACACAAATTATCAATGTAAGGAATTTAAAAAAGGATATATACAGATCCTACAGTTATTAAGGGAATACTGTAGAATCTTTATGCCATTTAATTCAATAATAGATGAAATGGAAAAATTCCCTGGAAAGCATAACTTACCAAAATGTACTAAATGGGTAGAAAATTTTTAATAGCCGTATACTGTCAAAGAAATTTAATTCATAATTACAAATCTTCTACAAAGAAAATTTCAGATCCAAATTGCTTTAGTGGTGAGTTCTATCAAACATTTAAAGGGAAATAATATTAATCTTATATATTCCCTTTTGGAAAATAGAGACAGAGGGACTTTGCAATTTGTTTTAAGAAGGCAGATGGCCTTGATATCAAAAAGACATTATGGTTTTAAAAAATCTAAAAATCAGTATCCCTGCTCTTACTACTTCTTTTTGACATTTAGAAGGAAGTATCCAGTGCCATAAGGCAAGAAAAAGAAATGCAAGTATAAAGATTGGAAAGCACAAAGTAGAATTGTCATTATTCACAGACAACTTGACTGTTCTCATAGACAATCCTAAGGAGTCAAGCTCTCCTGTTGTGCCTGGGAGTGTGTTGGGCACAGGGATAACCTATGACCACGTCACACATAAAGCCTGTACTCGCAAAACTCACAGTCTGGTAGTAGATGGACAGTTAGGACAGAATGTGATGAATGCCGTGGAGGAGGAAGGACAACAGGCCATAGAAGTGAAAGATCAATGACCAAGGGCAAGAAGAACCAGCTTTCAATATAGGTGAATCCTAATTAAAATTTGTGAAAAGTCCTAAATATACTTTCATATCTTATAAGAAACAATACTGCAAATATGTGAGTATGGAATTTAGATTATTTTCCTGTTACTGAGCATGAAGAGAATTGAAAGAGTATGAGATAAGGTCAAATAAAATGGCTGCTTTTTATGTACCTCCTCTTGTGATTTTCCGTGTAATATCTTTTAACCCTCCCTCCCTACCCTGCCTAAGTGCTAATTGACATCAAAGGTCAAATATGAAAACAAGACACTGGACTCCTACAACCTGGAGATTTAATAGTTTGCACAGAAAATAACAAGAGTCTGTCTCTGTCCAAGGCAGGGTCCTTTTCCCCCAGAATATTATGGGGGTACAAACATATTGGTTACTTAAATTGTTTTGGTACCATTTGAGTCAAAGTTATGAGTGTACCCATCCCCAGATAGTATGCATTGTACCTACTAGGTGTGAATTTACCCATTCCCTCCTCCCCTCCGCCACTTGCTTGATTACCGACAAATGTTATTTTCATGTGTGCACATAAGTGTTGATTGATTAGTTCCAATTTAATGGTGAGTACATGTGGTGTTTGTTTTTCCATTCTTGTGACACTTCACTTAGAACAATGGTCTCTAGTTCCCTCCAGGTTAATACAAGAGGTATTAGTTCATCATTTTTTTTTACGGCTGCAGAGTACTCCATGGTATACATATACCGCATTTTATTAATCCACTCATGTACTGATGAGCACTTGGGAAGTCCAAACCAGACCAATCAAACAAGAGAAGGAAATCACGGTTATCCCAACAGAGCAGATGAAATCAAACTATTGCTTTTTGCTGACGATGTGATCTCATACCTTGAAAACTCCAAAGACTCTGCCAAGAGACTACTGAAATTGATAAAGAAATTCAGCAAAGTCCCAGGTTACAAAAATCAATTTACACAGATTAGTAGCATTCATATACACCAACAACAAACTGAGAACCAAATCAAAGACTTAATACACTTTACAATAGCAACAAAGAAAATAAAATACCTAGGAATATATTTAACTAAGGAGGTGAAAGACTTCTACAGGGAGAACTACAAAATACTAAGGAAGGAAATATCAAAGGACATAAACAGATGGAAAACCACACCATGTTCAAGGATTGGCAGAATCAACATTGTTAAAATGTCTATACTACCCAAAGGGATTTACAGATGCAGTGCAATCCCTATTAAAATACCGGGTCCTTTTTAATCTCAATTCCCAAGCACTGGAAATCATTCTTTCCATTACACTCTTCCCTTCCTTGACTACCGGGGGTGGGGGGGGAGGAAGCATGGCACAGAGCACTGGCTGAGCGGGAAAACACAGCCCGCCAGCTCTTCCAGGCAAAGTGTATAAGAGAAGCTAATCTTCAAATGAAAGAAGACTCAGCTGGCAGACAGCATGGTGCCGAGCATTGGAGGCAAGAAGCAGCATCTCAGACCGGCAAGAGCCAAGGACAGGCACCCCCCACACACAGGAGGGGCAGCCAGCCTTGGAGAACTCTGGAAGAGAAACCTAAATACATCAGCATTCAAACTAGCTGGCAATGAATTGGTTTTCACTAGTTCCTAAGTGATAAGGAGAAAAAATTGTCTCCTAAAACCTGATATATTCCATCCTAAGTGGTCTCTTTAAGTATTTCTTAGTGAGCTCTATGGTAAAATACATCTAGTTCTCTTTAAATAAATAAATAAATAAATCCCTAAGGAATCTGCAATAAGTTACTAGAAATAATAAGTGAATTTAGCAAGGCCACAGGTTACAAAGTCAATATGCAAAAATCAATTATATTTCTATATCCTAGGGACAAACAATTGAAAGATAAAACTCAAACATTTTACAATTTACATTTTTAATAGCATCAAAAATACAAAATATTTGTGAATAAATAGAAATTTAATTGAGACTATATATAATAATATGGATACACTGAAAGCTACAAATTATTGCAGAAAGAAACAAAAGAAGACCCAAATACTAGAAAAGACACAGGATGTTTATGCATTTGGATGAAATTTGAAAAATCAGTTTTCTTACAGATGAAGAGAGTAGGATATAGAGCTTTGAAATGACTTGCCTAAGTCACCCAACTAAATGAGGACAGGATTAGGAATGTCAGAGTAGAGGTTTAAAGGAAGCAGGGAGAGTTTGGATACTCCTCGTGAGAAAGCAGAGACACAGGAAAGCATCACAGAGTGATACTGAGACCTAGCTGGGGTCAGAGGCTGTGGATTTGTCATAGCACTGCCCAGCTTGGTCAAGGAGTTTTCTCCAGTGGCCGTCAGAGGGCCAGCTGGAGAGCAGAGAAGATTGAACATAGGGTTAAGCTGAAGTTCTGGGTTTATAAAGATGAGAACAGCAAAATGCTGTTCACTCTGGGGGGAGAGGTCTGATCTGGAGGAGGAAGAGTGGAAGAACTTGTTTTCCTGGTAGGGCAGAAGAAAAGGCTTGGAGAAGGCATGGAGAAGGAGGATGGGAACACCAAAAGCAGATGTTTTGGTCAGAGCTTGATGTAATAAAGAATCCATTATTATATCCACTGTACTTCCTAAAGCAAGATTTTTGATGAAGGTTGAAATTTCAGTGTTTTATGTATAACTCTATCTGAAAAACATAATAAGAACAATAAGAACAATCCTTTCCTTAATCAGTCTAGTTAGTAGGTATTTTTGCAACATATGTAAGTGGACCCAACTTGGAAATGTGATGGGTAGGAGGTAAGAACACATGACCTAAAATTATGCCATCCAGAGCTTTATTCTTGTACTTACCCTCTCTTTGTGTTTTAGTTCCCTCATTTGCTTTAATAAAATATGGTTAATGGTAGTGCCTGTTTGCGGGGAGGGGCGTTGTTGTGAAGTTCAGATGAGTTAACACCATTAATGATACTAGGATTTACAATGCATTTAATTTAGATGCTAAAGCCTACTTATTAGGTCCATATTTCAACGAACCACTGAGGAGAAAGTGAGGGAGATAAACACACAATCTGTGAAATTAAAATGTCTTCCTAGAGCTAGACAAGCTGGTTTCCATAGAGAAACAAGACTCTTAAAAATATGCCTGTGCATTTTTTACCTTCAGACTTCCATGTAAAAGTTGGAATTGCTTGGTTCATATGTAACAGACATTGTAGTTAAGCTCCCATGTTTCTTGAACCCCTATGTTATTTCTAATAGACTTGGCATGAGATTACCTAGAATCTGACTGACATGTGT
>VSMD01074972.1:0-55816 GCA_008750895.1 Mirza zaza
GAGACAGAGTTTCACTTTATTGCCCAGGCTAGAGTGAGTGCCATGGCATCAGCCTGGCTCACAGCAACCTCAAACTCCTGGGCTCAAGCAATCCTGCTGCCTCAGCCTCCCAAGTAGCTGGGACTACAGGCATGTGCCACCATGCCCGGCTAATTATTTTTCTATATATATTTTAGTTGGCCAATTAATTTCTTTCTATTTATAGTAAAGATGGGGTCTCGCTCTTGCTCAGGCTGGTCTCGAACTCCTGAGCTCAAATGATCCGCCCACCTCGGCCTCCCAGAGAGCTAGGATTACAGGCTTGAGCCACCGCGCCCGGCCTGTATGCCATTTTAATTCCTCTGTTTTGATTTTTTAATTAATTTTTAAAAGATGTTTTCTTAATAGGTACTTTAGGGGGTTATAATATGCATTTTTATCTTATCAAAATCTGTATCAGTAGAATATTGATTTAATTCTTGTAAAATAGAACCCCATTGATCCAATATAGCTCTATTTCTTTTTCAAATTTGTGTTTTTCCCATATATTGCATCTACATGTTTTATAAACCCAGCAATACAGTGTTAAAATTATTCTTCATACAATTTTAAGTCTTTTAAAGAAATTAAGAGATAAAAACAGAAAAATGTATATTTATATAGCCTTTAACTTATATATTTACCATTTCTGTGTTCTTCAACTTTTCCTGTCAATTAGAATTATTGTCTAGTGACATTTCCTTTCAGCCTTAAGGATTTCATCAAATATTTCTGCTTGTAAAATATATAACCAGTTTGTTGTTTATCTGGGAATGTTTTATTTCACACTTATTTTGAAGGATAGTTTTCCATGATGGACAAGTTTGTTTCATTTTCCTTTTGGCACTTTTAATATGTCATTCCACTTTTTTTCTGGCTTCTCCTTTCTAGTGAGAAGTCATTAATCACACTGGTTTTCTCCTATACATGATTAGTCATTTCTCTCTTGCTACTTTCAAGATTTTCTCTTTGCCTTTATCTTTCAACAACTTGACTATTATGTGTCTAAGTGTGGATCTCTTTTGTATTTATCCTAGTCGGCATTAGTTGAGCTTCTTGGATCTGTAGGTTAATGTTTTCCATCAAAATTGGGACATTTTCAGCCATTATTTCTTCAAATATATTTTCTTCGCCTTTTGTCTCTCTCTTCTCCTTCTAATTTCCACTAGATGAATGTTGGTACCTTTGATATCCCACACATTTCTGAGGCTCTGTTCATTTTTCTTCTATCTTTTTTCTCTGTGTTCTTTGAATGATTTCCATTGATTTATCTTCACGTTCACTGATTTGATCTTTTGCTCTTACAAATCTGCTATTTGGCCTGTAGTGAGTTTTAAAATTTTGGTTATTGTATTTTTCAAGTCTATGCTTTTGATTTTTTAAATAGTTTTGTTTTCCATATTGAAATTTTCTATTTGTTATATCGTTGCCATCATATTCTTTTATTCTTTAAGCATAAACACAGTTTTAAAAAATTCTTTTTACATATTCATAATAGCTGTTTTGAAGTCTTTGTCTGCTAAATCCTAGATCTTGGCCCAGTCAGGGACATTTTCTATTGACTGCCTTTTTTTTTTTCACTCATTATGGATTACACTAGTTTTTGTCAAAAATTGACTTCTTAAAATAAAATATTTTAGTAGTTCTAGGTGCTGATTATTCTTTCTTCCCTGAGAGTTAGTTTTATATTTTATTTTGTTTTAATAACTTCCTTGGTCTTAATGTGTGGAATCTGTAACCCCTATGATGTGTGACTGCTACTTTTTTCTGATCAGTATTTTTTCTGATTCTAAGTTTTATTTTTAACCTAGTTTACTAGAGATTGCTCTGTGTCTTCATAACTTAGTTGTTATTCAACAGTTAATCAGAGGTTGTGCTCAAACACTTGGACCAGTGAGTGCTGATGGAACTGTGTGCTAACTGGGAACACATTTAATGTTAAGGGAGTTTTCAAGTCTGTACCAGCTTTAATTTTCCGCTGGGCCCTGTTGGGTCTCCTTTGTGCATGCCATAGCCTCCTAGTTAGCCAGGGAAATGTGGAGAACTTATCTAGCCCCTATCTGACTCTCTCATTTCCATTTTCCCTGTTAAATTTCTTGCTAGACCACAGTCTGCTGCTCACCTCTATCAGGGCTACAACCTTAGACTTGTAGAGCTGGGCACTTTCCCCCTTAATTTCTTACAACTTGGGTTTTTTGTTGTTATTGTTGACAATATCACTAATGGGTTTTGGACCTTCACTCCAAAACAAGTCAGCCCCCTGAGCAGGGAAACTGTTAGTTTTCATGACCAGCCCTTCCCTGGTAGAATTACTGTACTGACTTAGCTGTGAAGGAATAGGAGCAGTCCCAGACAAGAACATCACAGACTCCTACTGTTCTTATGCAGAGTTCAGCAGTTTTTCATGAATAAATATTCCTCAATTTGTTGTTGTGATTGCTCAATTTTCAGAGCCATGAAATCATTATTTTTGACAATTTGTCCAACTCCATAGTTGTTTCTTGGGGAGATTTTCTGACTTAACTTCTCCATCACCAGAAGCCCTGCCTCACCTGGCAACTTTTAAAATGGCAAGTTCACTTGCTAAAGTTCCTCTTAATAAGGCACCATTCTATAGATCTTTTGTACCATTTTGGTACAAATTTTGGTTCTCTGGGAATCAAAACAGTCTGTTCACCACATCATCCAGTCTGCTCACCTTGCTATACAATCTGTCATCTTAATTCTGTTTGCTATGAGGAATTTAACATGTCAACAATAATTGCCAGTAACTTTTTTGTGTATTATCTTCTTTAAAATACCACATGGATGGCATCTGACACCGTTTGTAATGCTGAATTTAATGGAACTTGATAAATGTTATTCTATGATTCTCCTTTATAAATGCAGACATATATATATATATATATATATATAGTATTATATTTTGTCTCTTCCATTATATAGAATGTTTAAATGGTTAAAATTTGTGCTGCAGTATAGCTTTCTGGCTCATGAAAAATGAAAGCTATCAGCGATCTGGGCAATAAGATTCATCGCCAATAGTCACTAGCAACAGCACACAGCATTTTAATATCAGTGAGGTCCACAGCTAGCAGTAAGAGCTGGTGTAATTGAAAGACGTTTAGGTGCAATCATTCTGCCGTTTGTTCCTTGCCAGGTTCAACATGGGATTGTGTGAGTATTTGAAGAAAACAGCAATTTGTTTATATCTTTGAAAAATGTAAAAAGGGTAGATTAGTGCTTAAATTTAAGGAACGTGGTAATTTGAGAATCATGTGGCTCTAAAATAAAAAGGTATTTTATTTGTCTTGGTTGCTTAAAGCTTTAGAAAAGCTACTCCTTGGTTACAAGTGAACCGATAATTCTGGTCTAATGTTGCCGTGGTAACAACTCATGCTGATATAATTGAGAACATCTTATACATCCTGGTTCGAACATTTTCTCCCTGCCATTTTGAGTTGTTCTAGTGGTATATGAAGGAGGCTAGGATAACTAGCTTGAAAGAAATTAAATCTAGTTATCTACATCTTCGGCATTAATCTGACGTTTATTAGTGATATCTCATGCTAGGCAGTTATGCTTTGCTTCTAGGGACTTTTCTTTTTAAAACAAAAGAAAGCTCTTTTCATTTTCTGTGTGCTGCATGTTCCAGTGTATGTGTTTACACCATCGGTTCTTCTCCCTCTAGAGATTAGCATAATTCCCTTTGCTGTTGGATTGTTGTTTTGAGCAATATGTTTTGGAAAGGTTGGTTTTCATCATGAGTGGTAAGTATGCTCTCTGAGACTCTGCAGTTGTATATTTTTAAAAAATATTTAACTATAAGAAGAAAAAATATTTTTAAGGAGATGTAAAGCCAGAGCTACAGTGAATTGTATTTTGTATTGATGCTTTTGCAAATTAGGCATTATAGTAAATTGCTTTTGAAAGCCATTAAGAACTGTAAACAATTAATTCCACTATTAATAGTCAATACCAATAATCAGTTACTAATTCTCTTTACGGTTTGATTTATTGTATTTGTTGTGCTCTGTTATTAATTCTATTATAAATTAGTGACTAAAAGACCCACCATGATAAGGGAGGAATTTTTAAAAATATCTGATCCTGAAGATAATTAGTTTAACTTTAACTTGATTATCTTTGTCATCCTAATACTAATTTTTGTTAGATTCTTTTTGATTATGTTTTTTCAAATAGTAATCTTAAAATAAGATGCTGCCAAAATTTTGTTGATTTTTTGGTTGCTTTTACCTAAAATTCATTGAGAAATAAGGATTTGATGATGAAATAAATATATGCATTTTGGTCTTGGAGGCTTTGTTAAAATTTTTAAGAAACAGATTTTTGGGGAAAATAATTTATTAGAATAAATACATTTGTGATAACTGGTCTCTTTTTTGTTATTATAATATGATTTATTTTTTTCTAAAAATTTCTAGAATTGCTTTTTGAGAAAATGTACTACAGTATATATACTGCAGTTTATCACAGGGTAAAAGCTGTCACTTCAAGCCAAACCTGCAGCTAAAAATAGATATCCTGTTGTGAGAGTGAGAAATACTTGCTTAAAGCATAATTCATTAGCATCTTAAGAGGATGTTTAGAAGTTAACCTTTGATTTAGATATTTTCAGAGGAAATGTTATATGGTTTCTCTGATAACATAACAGACCTATGATTTACACTTAAGAGATTTGAAATTGGAATTCAGAGCCTGAGAAAATTGGAGTTTTGCTGTATAATGACAGAATTCAAAATCAATGAACATTTTCTTTCTTCATAACTAGAGATCACCTTATTATCATCAATAAATATTCTTTATCCTGCTGCAAAACAATATAAGCCTTTTAAACACTGTTATATATTTGTTTGTAGAATGATATTAGACATTAAAGGAACATTTTACCAGGCAAAATATTAGGAATGAACTGGATTTTTATTCTCCAGTTATCAAAGTAGATCTTTCTGATTTCGTGTTTTAAATTTGGACCAGTATTACACAATCAACATGCTAATTAATATTCCTTAGGATGTCTATGTATATCAAAACTGAATATAGCTAGTTTTCATACTTTTATTTCTTTGAATCAGGCCAATGTTTGTTTTCTCTTTGAAAATTTGGCATGTAACCTAGGATCTTTAGGTAAACACTGTGATGTTCTGGAGGTTTTTACAACAGGCTGTGTTGGATTTAGCCGAAGAAAATTGTTGCTGCTTCTCTATTGCTTTATTTTTCTTTCAAGAAAGCTATGGATTATAGATAGTGTTTAATATAGTTGATCATATTGGTCTTCCCTTATAGCTTTTTTCTATCATAGTAATCACAGCTAGACATTCTGACTTTTTCAGTATTGTCCAATTTCAAGTAATTTTGCTCATGTCGTACGTGGTTAAATGCCTTAACCATTTCAAAATTGTGGAAAATTACAAGTGAAATGTGGTTTTATTTGTAAAAATAAGCAAATGCTGGTCCTTTTTATCTAAGTCTATTACTATACGTGTGGTATTTATGTGTATGTGGTACTTTTCTAGTTGTAAAGCTATTCCATTTCTCCTTCCTGTCAATTAAATGTTAGTTTTCTCTGGGAATCTATCTTTGGCCTTCTTTTAATGCTACATTCTCACCAAATAATCTCATCCAGGCCTACATCTTCAGTCATTACCTGAGCATTCAGTTCAAAAGTGAATTTTGTCTTCCCATGCCCAAATCTGCTCCTGTTTCATAGATTCTGATTTCTGTTAATGATCCCACTGCCCATGCAGGTAGTAAAATCAGAAAGCTTGTTTCTTACCCTCAGGCATACACTCAGTCATTAACTTTCACATCAGAAATCACTCGGTTTTTTCCAATCTCACTGACAGTGGGAATGCTTTTGGATCAGGTATTCTAGATCTCTTTTCAATCCTATTACAATAACTGCTTCACTGGTCCCCCAGCTTCCAGATTTATATCCCATCAAACCTTTTTCCACACTGCAATTTTTAAGATGCAAATATGCTCATTTCTTAATCCAATATGAAAACGTTCAATTATTCCTTATTGCCTCTAAAAGAAAAGTTAAACTCCTTAGTATGGCATATGAGATCAATGACCTACCTTTCTGGCTTTATTTGCACCTCTCTCACAAATTTTGATCCAGCCATACTATCCTACATATAATTTCTTGCTACCTTTCCATATTTATATTCTTTGTCATAAAAACTCTGAGAACCAGCTATGCTTTTCAGTGCCTTCATCATCGACTCTGTAGAATTAGGTGATTTCTCTTTACTCCCAAAGCAAACTTAAAAACTGTAACAATTATTGTATTATATTGAAATTATATATTTGTGTGTCAGTTTCTAATCTCTAAACTTTGAAATCCTTAAGTCAAGGATAGAACCTTCCTCATTGTGTGTTTCCAATAGTTACTCCAGTGCCCCAAACACAGCAAAAAAACCCATAAATACTTGTAGAATAAATGAATGACTAATGTAAAAAATGACATTTTTTTACATATCTAAACACTTTTCTTACATTACCAATGAAAGGTATCAGTTGTGTGTTTCGATTTTTTGGGTTCAGAAAATACAATAATCACAGTATTTACTTATTCCTGAATCATCTTTGTAGTATGAAGTCAGATAAAATGATTAAGAAATTAAGTTGTACTAATCAGAACTTGTATCTTTCTAGTATTTAAAAATATTGATTATAAATGTGAAAAAAGCTTTCGCTTTCTAATTTTTTTCTTACTCATAACTCTTTTTATGAAGTTTTTGCTCTTGTTAAGCAAGCAGGTTTTATGAATACTAAAGGAATCCCTCTAAAAACCAATTGAACTGTCTTAAGGCCCTTTTGAGCAGAAGAAATAGCAACCTACTCAAACAGGCTTAAGCAGAAAAAGATTCAGGCATTATCAGGATGAAGAGTATGTCATGGAGCTCAAAGGTAAAAAGTAGAGTCGAGCTTTACCAAGGACTAGAACTGAGATTTGAAAAGCTGACTGAATCGTAATAGTACCTTTTTTCAGTTTTTCTTTCTGACATCACGTGATTTGTTTACTTTTCTCCTTGTATCTGCTTTGTTATCCTCACTGTGTGCAGAATAGTTTTCTCTGCTGCTTACACAAAATGGAGGTTAGTCATGTGACATGTTCAGAGTTATGTGTATTCCTGGTTCATGTGTTTATCAACATAACTAGCATCACTAAATTGAAATCCTAGGTGAGAACTCTGATTGGCCCAGCTGTGGTGGGGAGCAAATCTGGAGAAGAAGGCATTAACCTGCTGTGAGTTACAGGGAAGTTGCAGGCTTGAGCCCTAGCACTTAATTAATTTCCCTTTCTAGATCCTGACTGAAAATACTACAAGAACACAAAACTTGGAAAACAGTACCCCAGTCCTGAAATTAAGGACAGGTATTTGTCCCATAATGTATAGGATCATATTAATGATCAGACTTCAAATTCTAACTAACAGTTCTAATTTGGGTAGCTTGCCTTTGTGGAAAAGAAATAAACGATAGTTTTCCCCTCATTAACTTTGAGGGATGAGGCTTAGAAGAAAGACAGTGAGGAAAATGAGTGGAAGATCCAACAGTGCTAATTACATTCATTCTAAAACGGATATAGTAGGACTACCAAGAATTTATTAGGCTAGTCGAAGTTGGAAAAGTGGCCTTTCTTCTTTCAGAAGTGGAAAAGCTCTCCCTTGATGTGGTTGGCACCACCTCCAGCAAGGAACCCTATAGTCCTAGCTACATTCCCAATTCAGAAGGTCACTGGATTATTTAACTGATAATGTAAATATGTATAAACTAAAAGATCTGAGGAGTTAATTCTAACAGTTCCCAAATAGAAAGTGAGAGAGTCCAAAGAAAAACCACTTACCTTATTTGGGGCATTTGTAAAGTTTTAAAAAGCCTCTAATTGTCCATGAATGAATAAAAAAGAAATAAACAACTTGGAGCTGATAAAAGAAGTTATACACCATAAAAGAATAAAATCACAGTTTTCAAGAGGAAGAGAATGAAATTATATTTAGAAAATATTTGTGTAAGAAGGTATAAACATAAGAAATTACAGATATCATCTGAATTCATTCCTAAAAATTTCAAGTGAACATGGAATCAGTGAATTAAAACATGAAAGATAAGAAAATAAAACAGCAAACTAGAATGAAAAGATTGGTGGCTGAAGGGCAGGAATGGAAAAGAAGCATAATGATGTTATAAGAAAGGTTATAAGAAAATAAACCTGGTATGTGCAGAATACAAAGCTGCATTAGAGGCAGTAAAGAGCAGAGCAATCACTGCAGAAAAGTAAATTAATAATGGACCTATAAACCCTACCAGAATGTAGGGGAAATGTACAAGATAAAAATTATGAGGAGAAAAGTATGTTACATAAAAGTAGGACAAAAATAAATCAAAAGAAGGGCATTCTACACATTGAATGAATAGCAAATCCCCACATTACAGATATGATTACTAGAACAGAAGTGATAATCAAAAATATGATTCAGGAAAACTTCTTAGTTGAAGAAAAACCCAAATCTGTACATTGAAAGAGCTCGTTGTGTTTCAACAAGACTAACAAAGACGCCAATGCTTAAATATATCCTGGTGAAAATTTGGAATTTCAGGCATAAAAAATGAATTCCACAAATATCCAGATCTCTTTGCATCTTACTTCCTAACAGGAAGCTCCAAAATTGGACACTAGATAACTCGAAAACATATTTAGGACAAAAATTATTGAAGATCAACAACACATTGAAATGCCAAATAAACTATAACACCCATCCCTTTAAATGAATACCTGAGTTTACAAGAGTTAAAAGAAATTCCCAAAGTGCAAAAAATGAAATGGTAAATGATTAAACCAGAGCTGTAAGGGGGAGTGTACCTTAACTACCCTGAGGAGATTTTCATACCTTGGTGATCAAAGGGCTTTTGTTTACAATAGCCCCATGGAGATGGAAGACAAGTTCTTTGATTCATGAAATTTGGGATTTCTTAGACCCCTCAAAGGATCATAACCTCAGTGAAAGCATAGAGTAGAAAATAAAACCTCTTCATTGACACAGGGAGAAAATAAGGAACGTGTACTCCTTGGTTTGGATTCTTGGGGGCAAGGTTGAGACCTGTGTGCATGTGTGGAATGCTTCTCCCAAGAATTTGTAATCAACTGCCTCCCTTCAAGTAGATTTCAGGTTTTAATGTGTATTAATTGTGTGATCTAGGAACCACCAATAAAGTACATTATCAGAGCAATTGCAGGCTGGTAGCATATACTGTGCACCAGGCAGAAGCTAATACAAACTCTCTACTGGGACACATCTTCAGGTCAAGTCCTGTAGGTTTTGCACAAATAAAGCCCCTCTGAACTCAGAGTTCACAATCCAAAAACAAAATAGACACACACACACACACACACATCTAGTACAAATGATATTTAGACACAACAGGATTAGACCTTCCCAAGAATGTCAGTAGCCATAGTAGAATTGTCACATACAGCTACTATTTAAAATTAACATAAAAAAGAAATATATAAAAGAAAAAATTGTATACTCCTCTAATAGAACCTCGAAATATATAAAACAAAATTTACCCATTTACAAGGGAAAATACATAAGATTTATAGATGTATAGAGAGATTTCTTACCCAGTAATTAGAGAATACATAGAAAGATATAGAACACTTACAAAATTGATTGCATGACTAAACATATCCAACAAATTTCGAAGAATTGATATACAGGAGTCAGTCTGACCACAAAGCAGTTAAGTTCAATCAATGATAAAAGGCTAAAAAAAACTAACAAACACACAAATGTATATATTTGAAGATTTAAAAATTTCAAATAACTCACTGGTCAAGAATTAATCCATGATAGAAATTAAAATTCAACTACATTTCAGAACTTGTGAGGTGAAGCCAAAATGGATTTAGGGATAATTTTTAAAATTCTTAAATTAGGAAAGGAGAAAGACATTTATGATGTAAGTAACCAAGTTAGGAAAAGCACAGCATGGTAAATCAAAAGAAGAAAGAAACTGATAAAGACATGGGCAAAAATAAGTCAAATATTCCTGCAAAATAAAGATACAGAAGAAGCAAAGTTTGGTTCATGGAAAACTGTTTTTAAAAGAAATGATTAGAACTATACCTATTTAAGAAATTGAATTATAGTTAAAATCTTTACTCAAAATAACAAATTTAGGACTGTTCTACAGTCAAAATCTTAGAAACATTCAAAGAACAAAAATTTCAATCTTGTACAATGTCTTCCAGAACATTGAAAAAGTGGAAATATTCTTAGATTCATTTGTTGAGTCTAGTATAGTTTTACAAGTAAAGTATGGGAAAAGAAAATTAGTTAGAAACATTTTCTCTGAAGTTAGGAATAAGAAAAGTATTCCAACTGTCACTGTTTCTGTACATCATTGCACTGTTCATCATAACCTGCACAGTAATACAAGAATAAGATGGAGAGAACAAATTGTCATCATTCACAGATGATATGTGGTGGTCTACACAGAAAACTCAAGAGAATCTGTTAATACCAATGTGATTTTAGAATTCATAAGAGCGTCTGGATAGATTGACAGATATAATAAAACCAATATATAAACATCGACTATGTTCTATACATCAGCAACAAAAAGAAAAGTTAATTTTCAAAAATATCCCTTTTACATTTGTAACCAAAGCTCTAAAGAGCCTAGGACTAAATCTTATAAAAGAATAATAAGACCTGTAAGGGAAAAATTATAGCATTCTACTGAGAGATATTTACCTAGTTTTTAACAAGAAGATATGACCTCATACTCATTAGATTAGCAAAAAGTGGAAAGTCTGACATTAACATTTTTTGTTGAAAATATGGAGCATCAAGGTTGTGGTGGGAGGGCTGTAAATTGACACAACCATTTATTGAACTGTTTGTTACTATCTAAGTTGATAATGTGCGTTCCCCATCATCTAGAGATCCACTCCTAGCTCTATACTGTGGCAACAAGACAATATTTGAATGCAGAAATGTCTGGAAATTCCTTGACACGTGATTGTGGTAGATACAATAGTTCTATAAAAAAAAGCCTCAGTTAGCAACTAACGAAGTAAAATGCATTTCAACGAACATTTCAAATACTGCCTGGGTCATTAGTTTTTTGACTATAAATGTAGTTTAAGTTTTCATTATAAAATTCCATAGGAAACATTTCTAATCAAACATGGAATGGATGGGCTAGAAAACTTTCAGTATCCCCAGATAGAGAGCTGTCGGAAGAGAAAGCATGTACATGTGATTAGTGATGAATGTGGACTCATAGTGTATCCATCTGTCCATGTAGATGTCAAATAAGTTAATGTATTTCTTTCTAGAATTTGATTATTTATTTATTTTTTGAGACAGAGTCTCACTTTGTTGCCCAGGCTAGAGTGCCATGGCGTCAGCCTAGCTCACAGCAACCTCAATCTCCTGGGCTCAAGCAATCCTACTGCCTCAGCCTCCTGAGTAGCTGGGACAACAGGCATGCACCACCACACCCAGCTAATTTTTTGTATACATATTTTTAGTTGGTCAATTAATTTCTTTCTATTTTTAGTAGAGACGGGGTCTCGCTCAGGCTGGTTTCAAACTCCTGACCTCGAGTAATCCGCCTACCTTGGCCTCCCAGAGTGCTAGGATTACAGGCGTGAGCCACCCCCGGCCCTAGAATTTGATTATTAAAATACCATCTCATAAAAAGTTTTTATATTTTTTCTGTATAAACACTATAATAAAATTTTTGTTTTTACACAGTTTAGTGAGTCAATTATTCCGTTCACTTGTAACCAAGACTTGATAAAGAATTAACAAATAATAAAGCATAAAGAGAGGGAAAAAGAGTAAAATAAATATTGTCATAGCAAATGCAGCTTTTACTACCTATTAAATTTCCAAACACTCATTCATGTGAGACTTTAGTATTTATAGAAAGACTAATTAGTATCTTAGAAATCAAAGGTAGGCATGGCCTAATCGATTAAACTGCACAAAGTTGTTTTTTGTACCCAATATCATTTTTAAGGTTATAGTGAATTTACTTTTGAATGAACTTGTTTGAATATGGTGAGGCAAGGAAAGTGCCCCTCAGCAAAATGACCACAATTATCCTTCTGATTAAAGGGATAGAATATGATAATTTATAAACACATTGCCAAAGTAGGATTTTTGGTTGGTTAAAAATATGTATACTCAAAGAATTTGTTGTAATCCTTATATAAGACATTTTCTAATATGTATGCTTAAGTATTTTTTTCATTCTATTTCAATGTGTAATATACTAGTGAACATTTATGGATGGGTAACTTCTTGTGGGTATGTTATTTTATATGTTATTTAATCTCTATTAAATTTATTTATTCTTTTTGATCAGCTCGCAAATCATCAGATGCATCTGGTAGGAAACCACTTTTACCAGAATAATTCTGTTACTTTGGTTGTTATAAGTTGGATATTTATGAAGTATTTTGTGGTGATTACAATATTTTATATTCAATTTTTATAGGAGATCTATTTACTGAAAATGTTTGTAGTACAGTGTGTGTATATTCTTAGAAATACCCAATATAGAGCTCTAAAGAGGTGGGTGTTTGAAGTCGGGGTGGCAGAGGGATAAACTGATACATTCCACTAGATTTACACTTTCCAGAGATTCTGAAAGACTGTCCTCTTCTGTTACTAATATTTGTTGATAAAACTTGGTATTTTCATGGGTAATTTACTCAGTTTCCATACTGTTTTGTGCTTTCTGACATACACTGAATAATTCTGAAATAGAATAATGCTTTTGTTAAGGTAAAGGAGGGAGATGAAAATAATTACAAAGACAGTAGGGGGCACATGAATTATAATCTGTTTAGTAACAAATTTTGGAACCGTTATTACAAAAAAAGCATTAAAAATATATAATTGCTTATAGTACCTAATACTTATTCTTTCCCCAATAGAAAATTTTAGAATAGCCCTGTCTTTTATTCCCTATATAGATAGCCATCTAGGTATAAAATATTCCAGCCGCTAATCCTCATCATCCCTCATTACTCCACCTGGCTTCCCCCTCTCTCAGCAAGTCATCTTGCCTTCTATTTCCCTGAAGAAATAGAGTCTAGTAACTGTGAACTAACTCAGCGTGACCTCCTTCCCTCCTACACATTGAGAAACATCACTATGGCAAACAAGGCCCTCCATGGTTGGGCACCCGCTTGCCAGCGCACCTCCCCTCCCCTGCTGTTGTGCACTCACCCCCTATGCTGCAGCCATTACGAGTCAGTTGCCATTTCCTGGATAAACTATGGTCTTCCTCCATGCCTTTTATACAAGATCGTCTCAGCCTAGAATGTCTTCTTCCCTAACTTTATCTGCCAGAGGAATTCTTTGTTCTTCAAGATTCAGAACAAATGCTGTGCCTCCTAGTATTCTTTACCTTACTAGCCAAGAATTTTCTCTTACAAGGTCTCATAGCACCATAAAATTGCCTTTGTTGTAGTCTTTGACACATTCTAATGTAATGATTCATCCATCTCCCCATTAGCTTCTCATTCCCTTAATGGGAGATATTTTGTAGTATTCACAGAGTCATAGCTCAGAATCTGACACCACTAAACCGACCTCAGTAAATGTTGAAAAGATTGTTAAAATAACACCAAGAAAGTAGAATGCCTGAAAGATACAAGTCTCTCAGAAAGGAATAAACAAGGTGTTATAATTTATAGTGTCTTTCCTACAGTTAAACATATAGTTTAACTGAGTATCAGAAGTTCGGAGATGCTATTGCAATAGTTACAGGATTTGTATTTCAGTATTTGCTTCTTCAAATTATTAGCCATATTGTCATGAGGTGTTAAAGTTTTTATTAATTGTTGATATAAGGAAAATCAGAATGGTATTGATTTTGACACTAAACAATAGTTATTGGTTTTATTGCTTTACCATTTAATTTTAAGGTATCCTATTTGAATACATTCAGTTAAATTATTGAGTTTCCACATTAACATTTTATTTCTGTATATAAATATTCTGGGAAAATGTATAGGTAATTTTATGCTAATATGTTATTTTTATGAGTGTAATTTAATCATTGTTTAATTTATCTTTTGGACACAAGCTTGCTCCTCTTCAGAAATATCTGGTAGGCAACTGTTTTTAATAAAACAAATATTACCTTTAAAACTTTTTACTTTGTTGTTTGCAAGTGTTTATTTTCCTTATAATGTTATATTGTATTAAGTATGTTGAATTAATGAAATATTTTTGTCTATGAAGGAAATGATTTGTTTAGTTTTTGTTGGTTGGGTTTTATCTGTACAAATGATTTATATTGCAGTTTCTTGTGTAAAATTTAAAACTAATACATTTAGCACTCTGAAGCAGTGGAAGATACATAGGGTAGCAGAAGACAAATTAATATACACCATTTAAATTAGATTGTGCAGGTTAGTTTTTTAAAAATATATACCGTTGTAAATTTTGAATGAGATAGCTAATATTTTTAGTGGGCATTTACCCAAGGATGTTTTTATTCTATTTTTATCTACTGTCTGCTCGTTTCCTTTCTAATTTTCTAATATAAATAAAAGTTAGAGTTGTATAGAAAAGGAAGGCAAAATTTATCTCATTACAGAGAAACTGAAGAGCTCAACATTTAGAGTAGTTATAATCTATTTATAAATCTTAAAATAGATTTGTAAACTCTTCTTACAAAATATGAGTAATACTCTTTTAAGAACTGGATAATGGCATACCCTGACTAACAACATGTTCTACTTATGGTAAGCAGTAATCTAGTTTATCTAACACAGCACCCCAAAATATCTAATAAATAAATTTGCTGAATGTTATTAGTGAAACATTTTTATCATACTACTTAGAATTATCTGAATTATATGGGATAAAGTTATGCTGTGCTTGAATTTTTAGTCAGTTTTCCTAATATTTAAAATGCACTTTGAAATCTGATTTTTAAACTATGTCCCGTGTATGAGAACATTCAAAAATATTTGGAGGGATAAGAATTAAGTTGTGTTTATATGAATTTGTGGAAATGCATAAAAATTATCTTTGATTTTCCTTTTATCATCTCATGAATGTGGGTGAATGATGCTGCAAGTAAACCTTGGGTGGACCTGTAGATTCCTTTAGAATGCTCATGTCCTTTAGAATGCAATATGATAGACTGTAAATGATACAAACAGAGGAGACAATAAATATAATTGAAAATGTATATTTCTGGGAATAAATTGAGTTAATTTTTGTTATGTTCTTCTCATTTTTGTAGTATCTAGTTGGCTCTATTATTAACCAATACAGAATAAAATATATTTGCAGAAAAATCCTTCTTTGAGGTATTTTTTTCTTATGAAGAGTTACTAATCACTGTCAGACACTGTGGGGATAGGTATCTATGATGACACAGCTAAGAAGTATTAGAGCTAATATTCTAACTCAGATGTGCCAAGCTCTAAAACCATCACAATGGTTTAAATGGTTAAATATAGATATGGCTTATTATGTATTAGAACACAAGTAAACCATAAAATTAAGAACTTCAAAGTATTAATATATGCTTTATAGGGAACTCTGGATTGAATGTGTTGCAATGTTTGAATCTGTCCGTCTCCCCTACCTCTTATTTTATTAATTAGCTGCCAACACCTATGTCAGTGGATAGAAATTTTTTAAATAACCAGAGAAAAGCATTTTGAAGTTAAATCTACCACTATCTAAAAATAAAATTCAAAGCAAATATATGTGATTCTGGATTACCTATTACTTTAGACTTATAATAATCCAGCATATTATAAGATATTTTATTTTTGGTAATTTTATTTTGTTATTTATAAGATGTATAGTTTGGTTAACATATTTTTACAGAGTTATCTATGTTCATCTTTGCATCTACATAATGCACATATTAGAGATTTCATGTGTATATATGTTTTTATATGACAAAAAATTGTTTCAAGAACAGGGTTTTCTTCATGAAACTATTTGACATTATAATTAATTCTCATCCTTACTTAAAAGGAAATCCCTTTCTATGTTGACATAATTCACAAAATTTAATATCTTTGATTAATGCCCATTTCTGATCATTTTTACATAAGACTTTTATGAGAACTGTTATTTACGTTCTACGATGTTAATTGACAGTAAACTCAGAATATTGATGAGTACAGAGAATATTTTAAAGAATTTCCTCAATATTCTATTATGGATAAAAGTAAGTAGTACCTGAAGTTTTCCTTTTAGTGTATCAGCAGGTAGGGAAAAGGAATTTTTTTCAACTTGCTATGTTTAGCAAATACTGCTAGACCTTCCTTTGATCAGTTATTTTTTCTTAACTCTAGATCTGCTTAACATAAAGTGACAAGAGAAGCTGAAACAGGATGTTAGGGATTTTTTTTCTTTCCTTGATTCTCTTCCTTGTCTCTAAATTATTTAAACTCATACAGGCATCTGGGGACTTTGTACTGCAACTTGATGTGCAAGTTCTATAAATAAAAGATAACTAAAAATATTTTTCAAAAGAAATAAGAGGTATATTTTGGGAATCACAAGTTGTTTTCTAAAAGTCACAGTTGTATTTTGCGATAAATTATGCTTTTAATTTATTTTATAGCCATCATTTCCAAGCCAATGCCATGTATAGATATGTCTGCTCCATGAAAAAAGAATTGTACTTAAAAATCCACTCTTCATCAGTTGTAACTAATATATTAACTTTTAGAAGTAGGATGACTTCAACCATTCTAAACTGTAAGAATTTGCCACCCTTAATCCACCCCCAGAGAAGAATTAGATTATATTTGGATAATTAGATTAAATTATTTTATTTATTGTCTTGGTGCATGAGATTTTTCTACAATGGGAAAATTCTAATCTTAAAAATTATTCTTCTCAAATTTTATAAAATAAGTATTAAGAATATTTTATATGAAAATACAAAGGACAGTTTACAGAAAATAGTAAAATAATGTCTTCAGAAATTCATACTGTAGTGTTACTTACAAACTAATGTCTGCTCTTGTTGCTTGTCATCATTTTGAAATAGCAAAACATTTAAAATGCCAACAGCCTTTATGGTTAATAACAGTGTTTTGCCAAAGATACTACATTGGGATAAAGCAGGAAATAATAATGTGTATCTTAAAACACCTCACTTTAATACTACAGTATCATTAGGAATCTTAAAGAATTTGCGAGTCCTTTACTTCCACCTTTAATTCTGTCTTTTTATCATTCTCATCCTCATCCTCCTCCTCATCATCATCACTCTTAGTATTTCTAAAATAATTGCCAGTGTGCCACTTCAAGTTCACTTTGTCTACTCCAGCTGTTTACTATTTCAACACTATTTGAATCCTATTTTTGTTATTTTCTACTTTATAGATTCAAATAGAGAAATATTGGGAACTTTCTGAACAAAAAGAAACACTAAAATAATTACTTCTTGTGTAGTCAGGTTTCATTCTTATACCTATTAATAACAATAAAAACAAGAATATATTTTGTTAATGCCATTTTAGCTCTTTAGAATTTTATCCCTATTATTTGTCTTTAAACTTATGAAGTTGTTTTATAACAGAAACCCTTGTTAATAATTTTGTGGAAAGACAATGAAAAGGGGAAAACTTTCAAATGATTCACCATTTAATTTACAGATTTGAAACTTGATTAAACCACTGCTCTATAAAACAATGTGACTATTATTAATCAATATATGAACATCTGGTTTTGAATTGTCTTACTTTAGTGTACATTTTAAATTAGGCATTTAGACATTAGTTTTTGTTGCAAATTTAGAATAAGATTCTTAAGCTGTTGCAAATTTAGAATGAGATTCTTAAGCTGTTTGGATTTTTGTTGGTGATGTTTTGTTCTGTTTTGTTTTAAGTCTTTGTGGGTATTCTTTATGTGTAAGTCAGTAGTTTTTCCTTTTCTCTACAGCCCTTAGTTTAGAGAACACAAATCTAATACACAATATAAATCCTTATACCTAAAAACAGCTCTTCATCAAAATCGATTATATTTTAAATTTCACAAATCAACAGTTTCATGTTCTCTAGCTGTTTTCAGTTCTTGTGCTAAAGGCTCTGTTAATATCACTTCTGGCTTTTTTACAATCACTATTTTGTCCTGGGTTGATTTCTAACTTTTTTTTTGTATATTTATTTTAGCGTATTATGGGGGTACAAGTGTTAAGGTTACATATATTGCCCGTATCCCCCTACCCCCTCAAGTAAGAGCTTCAAGTACTTTTTAACATTGACTTTCTGGCATGTTTTCAGAAACAGTATTTTTGTTATTAGATTTGAAATTATCAAAGTGGTTTCCATATAGAACAAAATCAAAGATTCTTAGAAATTTGAGAAAGTGTTTGCTTCTTGTTTAGAGACACTAAATAACTCTCCAGTGTAACATGGTGGTGAATATATCTTTCATCACAATAGTTAACATAAGTATCTATATTTTTAAGAGAATATTTATATGTAATATAAAAATATATATGTAATATAAATATTCATACATGTAATGTAAATATTCTTACAAGACAAATTTGTTTTTATATATATTTTCAGTGAAAGAGTTTCTAGCCAAAGCCAAAGAAGACTTTTTGAAAAAATGGGAAAATCCTCCTCCGGTAAGAAATATTCAGATTTTCTTCAATTTAAATATCCTGTGTTAAGTAAAATCATGATTCCTGCCTAAAAAATTTACTACCTCAAAAATTTTAATTTTCATGTGGCGTTAGTAAACATAAGCTTAAAATAGGAATTTTGCCATAATGTTCTATTTTGATTCATTGCTTAATAATTTTATACCTGAATTAGAGAAGGAACCAATTTCTAGTGTAATGCCTAATTATAAATTTTGATACTAACTCCAAGTTGCTATAAAATCTTGATATTTTCTTATATTATATTAATTTTAAATCATGCCTTTTGTAGAATCTTATTATTTTTATTAATTGCAACAGTAAGAGTCCTGTTATACAGTTTCAAATCTTTATCACAAATATTTGGCTTTTGGCAACATACCAAGTACACAGGATACTTTTATCAACATTTTAATGGGGTATGTTCTATATAATTTAAGTACTTCAGTCTTAACTAAGATCTAAAAACTGTATATATAAAGAGCCATCTATACTTTCCCCAAAAAATCTCTTTATAGAATTATAAATAATTAGTGAACTTCAATAGTAGATTAAATTTTGAAAGTCTTTTTTTCCTAGCACAAAAAGTTTTTATTTCAAGTATTTTTTTCATTAAAGAATTCTAATAAATGTTTTCTGAAGATGCCAGGATTACCAAGATTTAGAGCATGACCTATAGCTTAAAACAAAGTCACAAAGATTAGACATTGTGATTACAAAATGTTAGACATTGTGTAACATGAAACATTAAGGGAGATGAGAAAAATGGCATATTTTTTATAATACAAAGAAAACCAGTGACTAGCCTAAAGAGATGTTCTGTTATCTATTAATAATCTTATTTCCATTATTTAATTGGGACTATATTAAACATTTTAATCCATCTATGTTGAGAAAATAAAAAATTAAATATTAATCCATAAAATTAATTAATTCAATCAGATTTATAAGCGCTTTTGTGCATAGATAAAGAATCTCATGGCAATTTAAAATTATTAGAAGTGTGAAATTAAAATATGATGAAAACAATTTTATGTGTAAACCTTAGATTGCTTGCTTTCTCTGTAATGATCCAACAAGAAGCTAAAATGTGTTTCAAAAGGCAAGGTTTGATTTACAATAAAAATCAAATCCAACTACAGTGAACTCCAATAGCTATCCAGATTCCTCTTATACAAGAATCATACTGCGTCACATTTTTCTCAAGCTAAACACTCTACAGACTGGGCCTTCAAGTATTTTTCTAATATATTCATGGAGATCTTCATAATGAAAACCTATTAAAGAAATGGGTCAGCGATTACTACTTGTTGCTCTTTAGCACATAATTTGCTCGTAGTAATTTTCATTTTGTTGTGGCAGCAACAAATTCAATAGATTGATGCCTCCAGTTCTTTGCTCTATGCTGTAGTCAAAGCCAAACAAAGATGTTTCCTTGTAACAAAACATCTATTCAAGAAAAAAAAGAAGAGTCTGATCATTGTTCTCGGACTCTGGCTTTTGGTTCTTTGTGGAGTGAGGAACTCTTCTTTCCTTATTGTTACTGTTTTAGATAATACTGGGTTATTATAACATCAGAGAGAAAAGGCCACCAGGATCTCTCATGTTATTATCGAGTCCTATAACCTTGTATAAAGACAAGAATGAAGTAAGACAGTAAGCACGCAGAGGTAACTCCAGTGAAAGAACTCTGATCCTTCAGTTTACCTATTCACTACAGTTATTTCTAAGTGCACTAAGACCGTGGCTTACATGAGTCTTTGTCAGTATACTTCTGGTCAGTTTGTAATTATTAAAATATGAAACTAATTTATTAGAAATCCAGTAGTAGAGATGCATATTGGAATATGACCTTTAATATTTCAGCCAAGGCTCTTATTTTCTCCTGTTACTATTATGTTCTGTTTTGGAATATAATTCTCTTTTCAGATATTAGATCCTATCTTATTCAAAGGGGAAAATAGAACCAATAACCTGGAATCTCAATAGTCTTTTTGTATTGTTTTTAAATGGATAGTTATAAATTGAATTATCCATTCCTATATATATTATTAAAGCACTTATAATGATCATAGTCCTTTTTTGAGGATTTATAATTTTAAAGTTATTTTTATTTTTTATGTGTCTTTAGAATAATGCTGGGCTCGAGGATTTTGAAAGGAAAAAAACCCTTGGAACAGGTTCATTTGGAAGAGTCATGTTGGTGAAACATAAAGCCACTGAACAGTATTATGCCATGAAGATCTTAGATAAGCAGAAGGTTAGTGTATTTGTTGTTATTTACCTTCAGGGTTAACTTCAGTTTTATCGGCTAGACTATTAAACAGATGTAGTATAATTGTTTACAATATTATTTACATAGCATTTACATTATATTAGATATGATAAGTAACCTGAAAATGACATAAAGTACACAGAGGATGTGAGTAGATTATATGTAGACACTATGTTATTTTATATCAGGGACATGAGCATCCGGGCATTTTGGTTTCTGTGGGAGGTCCTGGAACCAATCTCTCAGGAATTCTGAGGGACAGCTGTAATTTATTGTGATAATTATGGACTAAATTGTAACTAGCTAAAATGTGGACAGCAGTGACCCAACTACTTCATGTTACAGATTTAAAAACCTGAGGTCCCAAGAGTTGAAGTAACATCTTCAAAGTCACAAAGTTGGTTGAATAGAAGGTGTAGAGTAGCACACAGGATCTGCTGACTGCCAGTTGATTATTCTTTGCTCAATATTATTGGCATACTTCTAATTTTGTCTACCAATAACCAGCTGATATTTCAATTACTTTTTTATATTAATTTTTACTTCTTGATGTCTGTGATTATCCCTGCATGTCAATAAGCCTCTAGCAAGAAAGAATGCCGCCCTCCAATGATTTACACATACGCAAGACAATTATTTATGTTTCCCTAAGGTCACCTTTTCTTAAATTCAAAATAGAATCCCATGTGGAATAGAATCGCAGTTCATGAAGTCAAGATAAAGTACTTTCCCCTGCTATTGAATAGACAATGCAGAGGAAGCTTGATTAAGCTTATATGACCTATTTGTTATAAAGACATAGTAGTTTTTTTCCCAATATTTTTTGTGTCCTCTCCTATGATGGTGTAAATGGAAGTTTTAGAATTTGTACCTGTATCTATTGAGGTATTGTAAAATGAACAGTTTATTTTTACCCACTATTTTTCAATTATTGATGTTTCCTTAATAATTTCATTGCTCATCTTCTGAAGTATTTAAAATCAGTATCTCCTTATTATAATGGTTTGGGCCAGCTTTTTTAGTGGTCTATAAGTCATTAGGATCTAAATATTTTGACATATTAATTTTTTAAGTAATTTTGTATGAGTCTATTTCTTGCTCCTATTTAGTTTTCACTTCTTAACTGAAATCATAGTTGACCTTTTAAAGACCCAGTTTTAAATCCTCTCTTAGGCCTTTCATTTGAATCCTAGTTGATAATTATTATGTTCTTTATCCAAGTCTAGCAATTTTGCTTATCTTAAATTTATTATTATGTGGAAAAAAATTTATTTTTTTCTTTTAAAATAATAGCTTTTTAATTTTGTTTAAGTACATTAAAATACACTTATGTTTCAATTACAGGTTGTTAAACTGAAGCAAATAGAGCATACTTTGAATGAGAAAAGAATATTACAGGCAGTGAATTTTCCTTTTCTTGTTCGACTGGAGTATTCTTTTAAGGTAAATTTAAGTGATATCTAAATAAGATATTTCAACTTGGTATTTTTTAAAATATGAAGCTGTGAATAGGATTCTAAACCAGATGATAAGCCTGAATAATATGAAAAAACAAAAAAGAAATATCTTTAGTTGTTATGTAATTAAATTCATTGTGCTTATAAACTAAGGTAACATTGGAAAAGGTTTTGGTTCTCCCTTGGGGAAATTATTCAAGATGATATATATAATTCTTCATGAGATGCTATTACAAAATCAAATGTTTCGATTTATCAGAAACCATAGGGATATCTTATTAAGCAATTCTTATACCCAGTGCACCTTCTACTTTTCTTGAACACTTTCTGCTATGATCTATCTCACGATCTTCTTTTACTTAGTAATTTGTGTTCTAGTCTTTTCACTTATACAAGGAAGAACAGTGTTTGCTATGCTATTCAAGTGTCTGATAAAGTCACACAAGATTTATTCTTTAAACTGGCAGCTTTTCATCTCTTTGGAATGATACTTGGCATATTGCAAGTTGAATCATATGAAATATTTTAACCTTTTTCTTCCCTTTATTTTAAAATCAAATGACGATCTATATGTTTAAGATATTAAAATCATTACTCTCTTGTACATAAAATGTAAATATTCTCATGAACTTTTACAAATTGTTTTTTAGCTTTGTTATTCCTTTCCATATACTATAGCATTATCTCACTGCCTCAGTATTTAATTGTTCAGAGTTAAATGTCCCTTGCAAGAGTAGAAATAGCAAAAGTCGCAGACTAATTTGTGGCAAGAATACTAGGGGGAAAAAAGATGAGTGCCCCAATATAGAAAAGCTAGCACATTGTCTACTTATTCTCTATCTCCCAATGTTATTAATTTGTCAGATGGATTTTAAATTTCTCTTTTCCTAATTGACCATGGTGTAATCTAAAAAAAAAAATTTTTACCCAGTTTTCATAATTTTGATTTATTTTATTCTTATTTGTTCATAGGATAATTCTAATTTATACATGGTTATGGAATATGTCCCTGGGGGTGAAATGTTTTCACATTTAAGAAGAATTGGAAGGTTCAGGTAACTAATGCTTTTCCCCTCCTTAAATCTTTATATGCTTGTGTTGTTTTAAGCCAAATTTTAATGTTAATGCCAATACCAAAAATTCATAATATTCATTCTCATAAAAAGACTATGATCATTATAATTGCCTTAATAATATATAATCAGAATGGATAATTCAATTTATAACTATTCATTTAAAAACAATACAAAAAGACTATTGAGATTCCAAGTTATTGGTTCTGGTTATTGGTCCCAGGAATTTATTCTACCTACCTATCTAGCTGTAATCTCACATACTTTAACTAATCTCACTCTGTCCTTCACCTATCTTACCATTCTCAGCCCCTAGTATCCTCTGTTCTACTTTTTACTTCTATGAGATCAACTTTTTTTTAGCTTCTATACATGATTGAGAATATGTGATGTTTAACTTTCTGTTCCTGGCTTATTTCACTTAATCTAATGTCCTCTGATTCCATCTATGTTGCTGTGAATGAGAAGACTGCATTCTTTTTTATGGCTGAATATTATTTCATAGTGTATACATACCACATTTTCTTTATCCATTCACCTGTTGTTGGACACCCAGTTTGATTCTATATCTTGGCTATTGTGAATAGTGCTGCAGTAAACATGGGGGTGCAGATGTCTCTTCAATATGATTTCCTTTCCTTTGGATAAATTCCCAGTAGTGGGATTGCTGGATCATATTGTAGTTCTATTTATAGTTTTTTGAGGAACCTCCATACTGTTCTTCATAGTAGCTGTACTAATTTACATTTCTGCCAACATTGTATAAGAGTTCCCTTTTCTCCACATCCTTACCAGCATTTGATATTTTTTTGTCTTTTTGATAATAGTCATTCTAATTGGGGTAAGATGATACCTCATTGTGGTTTTTGGTTTGTATTTACCTGATGATCAGTGATGCTGAGCATTTTAAAAATATATTTGTTAGCCATCTGTATATCTTCTTTTGAGTAATATCTATTCAGATCATTTACCCATTTTTAATTGAATTATTAGGGGTTTTGCTTTTGAGATGTATGAGTTCCTTGTATTAATATATTCTGGATATTAATCCTCTATCAGATGATTAGTTTGCAAATATTCTCTCCCCTTCTGTAGGTTGCCTTTTCACTCCGTTGATTGTTTCCTTTGCGTACAGAAGCTTTTCAGTTTGATATAATCCTACATATTCATTTTCACTTTTGTTGCCCATGCTAGATTTTAGAATTAAAAAACAAAATGTCTTGCAGTATTACTAAGAGCAGATAATACTTCAAGAAAACCTTGCTTTTTTAAATATAGAGAACCATATTCTGGTCCTGTGTCAGTGTACCCGTAACACCAATGTTTAATTTTTAGAAAAACACATAAACGGTTGCTTTCTGACCCCAGACAACCCGTCACACATAAAACTTCCTTCATAAGGCCCATCCTTTATAAATCCTTTTTGACTTGTTTATCATTTTCTGAAATCTCCAGCCTTAATCCTATAATTTTTCTTTTCTTCTCTTTTTGTGTTTTGGAACAACGAATCATTTTATCTTAGA
This sequence comes from Mirza zaza, assembly GCA_008750895.1. NCBI lineage: Eukaryota > Metazoa > Chordata > Mammalia > Primates > Cheirogaleidae > Mirza > Mirza zaza. Next base: position 25,043 of record VSMD01074972.1, read on the forward strand.
ATAAAAATTTGCCACATTGATATGTTCTCATACAAAATTATTTTTCTTAAGTTCATATTTTGATTAGTAGACTTAAATATATTAGTCTTTTTATAAAATCTAAGAAGCCAAGAATGAACTTATATTTATTTAGCAATTTGTTTCAGTTTTATATCCTATTTGGGTATGACCCAGACATTTAATAAGCATTTATTATTTAATTTAACATTAAAGAACTTTAAGATTTTAAATCATGTGAGTTCATTTATAAATATTTATAACTACCTAATTTATTTTTTTAACAATTATACCTAGATTACTTACAAGAATTGAGATATTAGACAAAGCTAGTCAATATTTTAAGGAATTTTTTATTAGCCAATTTTATAGCCTGTTAATATCAAATGTTTAAGTAACCTTAAATTTATTTATTTATTTTTTAAGAGATGGGGTCTCACTCTGTTACCCACACGGGAATGTAGTGGCTCAATGATAGCTTTCTGAAGCCTTGAACTCCTGGGCTCAAGCGATCCTCTTACCTTGGCGTCCCAAAGTACTGGGATTATAGGCATGAGCCACCATGCCCAGCCTAGAACCTTCAATGTAAATACATGAGTATTCTGTTGATAACTCAGAAGCTGTTCATTAAACTGACAATATTAAATTCATCTTATTTATCAAAGAATTATATAAACAAAGGTCATTTTGTTTTAGGCTGGGTTTAAACCTTCATGACCTTAAAAAAAATCTATCAGAGGCAAATATAAAACTGTCTGATCAGGAAACTCAGGCTCACGTGTGTGTTGACAATTTTGAAGACATCTCTATTTTATCAGCAATTTTAAAACCAGTTAATTTATCAAGGATTTGAGCCATGTGAACTAAAAGAAAATTGGAGTTAATTAATATATATTTTTTATGAATACCCATTTATCTAAATAGAATTCCTTAAAGGATTTCTAATCAACTATGCTGGATTTTATCATGTAGACACAATATACTACATAATACATGTTCATATACATGAACACATATTAACACATATACATACATATAAATAAAGAGCTTATAGATTATATTTTAGATTTTTAGTCATGCGTTAGTAAAATATAAACTCGTAGGTTTCTAAAACAGTTGGATCCAACTTATTTTCTGACAAATGAATTAAGGCTAAACTTTACAATTTTTTTAAATAGGTAATGTGAAAGCTGTGAACCAAATTTGGGGTAGCGCGGTTTGAGTCAGTTAGAAATATACTGGGTTGGACAAAGAATAGTTAACTAAAAATGTGACTGAATTATGTGAAGAGGCCCAAACGATAAGAATGATTCTAACAAGGTCTGTACAGTATTCTCTTGTTCTCAATTCTTTGTTCTTGAAGATAAGAATGTTTCCATTCCTTTTAGTATAGGGAGGGTATCTTTTACATGGGAATTTTATCTTTTGCTTTTAAAAAGCAGCATGAAAGTAAAAATGATTTTCTTTTATATCTTCTGTTTTTCAAGTGTTTTTACTTAAATAGTCACTATGCTAGAATAGCTGAGGAGTTTTGGAAAAAGAGTTTAGCTTTTTTTTTTTTTCAATCTTCAAGATATCAATTGAGGCCAGGCGTGGTGGCTCACACCTGTGATCCTAGTACTCTGGGAGGCCGAGGCAGGTGGATTGTTCAAGGTCAGGAGTTCAAAACCAGCCTGAGCAAGAGCTAGACCCTGTCTCTACTAAAAAAATAGAAAGAAATTAATTGGCCAACTAAAAAGATATATATAGAAAAAAATTAGCCAGGCATGGTGGCGCATGCCTATAGTCCCAGCTACTCAGGAGGCTGAGGCAAACCTCAGGAGTTTGAGGTTGCTGTGAGCTAGGCTGATGCCATGCACTCTAGCCAGGCAACAGAGTGAGACTCTGTCTCAAAAAAAAAAAACAAGATATCAATTGAGATATGAGTCTTATTTGGAGTGTATGATATTATAGTCACGGTCTTTTGGTTCAGTTTTAAGAACAACAGACTGTTTGAATGATTCCTCTAATGTTTGAACATGTTACCAGCTGGAGTCCCAGAAAATATCTTGGCATGCCTTTAAACTTTGAGAGCCCATTTTTAACTAAATTTATCTAGGTTATTTGGTTTAATGCCAAATATGCAAAAGCCAATTAAACACAAGCACCGAGTACACAAAGGCTAAATAAATGCAAGTGCCAATGGAAAATAAAGTAGATACTTACCAGGAAGAACAATAAGGCTTCTCCAAAATCCCCTTATCTAAATCTCAAAGTTGAGATCCTAACCTTGCAGCTGATATCAACAGAAAAAAATATAACCCTCCCCAACCCGAGATCTCCCAACCAGCAGGGGAAAGACCCCTCTCAAATAGTAAGGAGAAAGATCTCACCCCAGCCAAATCCCAAGTAAAACAAAACGTGACCACAATTGGGAGTTCAGTCCAAGAGAGACTCACCAGCAGAGAAAAAGGTGCCCCACGGAAGCAAAGGAGCTCAAAGGGCCCCAGTGTGGGTACCTCGTGCTATGGTTCCGATGGCCAGTGATTCTCCTTGAAGTGAATCAGCTTCAAAATCTTGCTTCTGACAGCAAGTTTGTCACGTAGTCAAAACAAAAATGTAAACATGAATCTCTAAATTTATTGTTCTATTTGGGAAGCAAGCATTGCAATTGAGGGCATATACCCAGACCAGGTGATCTTTGGTGTGTCTGAAGAGCAACGACAAAGTTGGAGATTTTATAAAAAGGAGAAATGTTATAGTTGCTTTGAAAGAAAGTTCATCGACACTAGTAAAATTTGGGGGGGCTGGCAAGCTATCATTGGTAAGTGATGGGATGGGTAAAACTAGTCTGAGAGCTGCAGCAGGTTTTTCAGTAGCTGTTAGATAAAACTGTTTGCAGATTACAACAGCCTGTTTCAGCAGCTAAGCTTGTGGCAAATTTAATTCTTGTAGCAGGTGCTACATGCCCCAAGTGCTTTATCCTCCTGGTCCCTCGACAGGACTGATGACGGTAATTTGATTCACAAAAATATGGTGGTAGACTTGGATTATCACAAGATGATATCAAGTAATGGGCAAGTATTAGAATGATTTTGGTTACCTGGAGCCTGAGCCAAAATTGATTCGTTGGCCTCATATGGTTAGAGCACCTAATATGTGTCAGGCACTGTGCTAATGCAAAGTAGTTTCTGTTTATCTTTGATAATTTTCTTTCACTTCCTACTGTCATCTCTCTCTTACTACTCCTTGTCCAAGCAGAATCATCATATGGCCTTATGATTATTCAAAGTTTTACACTGAAGTACCATCCTAAATCTCTTCTCAAAAAATATCTGTCCATTTTCTATAATTACTAACTTATTTTCTTTGTATAATAGCTGCCCACACTCTTATTTCTTTAATATTTGACTTGGTACTATTAATACAAGGAAAGCAAGTTGATTGAAATAATTCACACTGAGACACTGTCTTTTCTAAACTTTCACAAATACTACATATACACTTGAAAGCTTGCTAATTTCCTTCTTAGAAACTTTGAGGTAACAAGAATACGACTTATTTAGCATAGCTTTAATCAGAATTAATGGAGTCATTATGATTCTCTACTCAAATAGTAGAGGTATAGACTTAAAGCTGCTACAGCATTAGATCTTCCTGGTGTCCTCCTGCATTCCCTTAAATATTGAGTAGAAATACCTGATAACAAATTGCACTTAGAGTATGTTACTTTCACCTTTCAACAATTTGATTATAGATCTATGAAATTGTTTGTGAATGGAAAGAAATAGAAGACACTGAGTGCATCCTATATTTACAAATGAATGGAGAAAATAGGAGGAGATTTCCTAGGTCGAAAGTTTCTAAATTCAAGGATAAATGTTGCAATGACCAGATGATTCTCCCAATCTCTGCTTAAACGTTCCCTTCCTTCTTTGTCATTTGACATACAGTATAGATTGTTACAGTGTTCAGATGGAACTGAAACTGGAAGGGTATTATAAAATGTTGTCCCCCAGAGGTTTTTTCTTTTCATGTTCATTCATTCAACAATAGTTACTAAGCACCAGTGGTGTATCAGGCTAGTACCTGGGGAATGTAGTGATAAGCAAAAAGAGCAGCATATATAATCTTTTTTTTTTTTAGAATTTTTATTTATGATTCTACCAGGTCATAATTATGCTGTTTTGAGGGAAATCCTATTCACAGTTAAAGTTGTTCATTGAGGACACAAATGAACACAAATCTGAGACTCATTGTAATTTATCAGGCAGATTAGTAGAATTCAGTGAATACACTAAAAGATGATTAGAAACTCGAATTAGAAAATTGGTACATCCTTTTGGAGTAACACTGAGATTGTGGCATCAAAATAGCACTGATCTATCAATTGATATAATCTATGCATAAAAGAACTGTTCAAATTTATACAACCCCAGAGATTATACTTATGTCTGTATATCTGTATAAACATGCATAGTAGAAAATTTGGAAATCCACATGCCATGATTGTATTTATGGTTTCTGGATGGGATTATGAATGATCATTATTCTTTACCAATATTTTATGATGTTTTTTCTATAATGAGCAGGTGTCATTTTTGTAACAGAAGTTTTTACAAAATGGCTATAATTGCATTTGCAGTTAAACAGCTTCTGTGTAGTAGAATTCTATAAGCACTTGAAATTTGTGAGAAAAGTAGATGACATATATTAACTATAGCAATAGCAGATAGACAATCCAATTGGCACACTTGCTTTTCAATCATTCTCAAGGTCAGACATAATTATAAAGATGTCAATATTTTCTAATATGAGCAATAATAATTTATAATGATAACTATTTTAGGGTCATATTTTTCTTCAAATTTGCTGACCCCTAAATGTATCAAAGCATTATCTGAAAACAATTTAGAGATTTACTAAATGTTTAGAAACTAACAAGATTGTTTACATATGTTTAAAAGAAAAAATACCTTTTGCTCCCAAAATACCTTTATCTCATGTTAATTTTAATGTATAATCTACTAGTTATTATGTGTTAACCCAGTTTACAGAAAATCAATGTTTTGTTTCTTTGCAGTGAACCTCATGCACGGTTCTATGCAGCTCAGATAGTGCTAACATTCGAGTACCTCCATTCACTAGACCTCATCTACAGAGATCTAAAACCTGAAAATCTCTTAATTGACCATCAAGGTTATATCCAGGTATGACTTAAATACATTATATATAACTCATTTGAGAAAATACTAGGTAAGAAATTGTATGTATTTAACCCCAACTATCAATATTGGAGTTTTTTTGTTATTGTTTTTAAGGAAGACAACTGCTTCTTCCTGATAGCTTAAGTTAAGCTCAAGTTCTGTCACTATTACAGAGAAGCAAAAATCCTATCAAGGAAGGAAGGAAGCTGTTTATATCTCCCATACTCTATAGTTGTGAACTGAGCACAAGGCTCCTGCCTAAGGATATAATTTTAGCTATATAATAGCTAAATTTGTGAGCACTCCTTAGTGCCAGGCATACTCCAAGTGTTTTACATGCATTATCTTTTAATCCTGATAATCCTATGAAGTAGAAATACTGTTATTCTCCTTATTTTAAGGTTAACAAAACTAAAGTATAACAAGGTCATATAGCCAGTAAATGGTAGTCAGAATTTGAACCCAGGCAGTCTGACCCCAGAATCCACGCTCTCAGGACTACAATATAGCTGCCAAAGAAGCCCTAACTACCAATACTGGACTGGAGCTAATTATTTTCCACTTCTACTATTAATAAAATGAGATCATCCTTTTTTACGGTTATGAATAGGTTCTCCCATGGATGTTTTTGTACTTCTGATGGCGCAATTAATGGCAGAGAACATGTTGGACTTAAGGCATACTTTTGCATTGTTTCATTTATATTAATATTATTTATTTTTACCTTTTAATTTCGCCTTTTTATTCCTTGAGGATTTTATGATAATGACTGAAAAGGATTTTTTGTTGTTGTTAACTTGTTTCTTTGTTTTCAATGGGATAAGGGGTCTCCAACTTGGATTGTTTAAACTTTCATTTGCTAAATAATGGCCTTCATGAATGAATCTCATTACATTGACTTAATTTTTTTCCATTTTTTTTTCATGGTTTTAATTTTAACCTTGAATTTTTAACTTTCAACTTAGATACAATAAATACATTTATTGTGAAGCAATAAATCTTCACAAAAATTTTTCTTTCTTTTATAGGTCACAGACTTTGGGTTTGCCAAAAGAGTTAAAGGCAGAACTTGGACATTATGTGGCACTCCAGAGTATTTGGCTCCAGAAATAATCCTTAGCAAGGTATATTTATAATATCAATATGTAAGAAGTAGAAATATGAGACATGCATTACTATGGACTTTTATGAAAACTTTATTGATCTAATTATATAATTTTTATTTGATCTAAGCTATGAATTTAAACAGATTTATGCTCCATTACTGAAGAATAATTATTTAGCATCTACCACTAATCCCATAACCTCTGTCAATTTTAATTCTAGATCTTAGGGAAATAGTGTGAATAAATATGACCTCCAGATCCATGTCTTGAAGCCAAAACCATAGTCTTTTCATAATTATTCCCAATGGTAGGGTGGGGAAGTTTCGTTCTGGCTTACACCAAGAGACAAATCTAGAAATGTTATGTACTAGTTGTCATTACTTCATTTCAAATTTACCATTTAAAGAAATATATAAGCATTATTTTTAAATTTTAGTTTAATAGGAATATTAGAGCAATTGAATAGTTTTAGTCTTATTGAAGGCAGTTCTACTTTTCCCAGCAACGTAATGTGGTAAGAGACACCGTAACCATATCTAAAAGAATGGTTTAACCTTTCTTTTCCTCTGGCATCCCTTTGTGGAGAAACTGCAAAGGAGAAACTAAGATAACTGGGCACAAATAAAAGAGAGGAAAAGGGAAGGAATAAGACACGTGCCTCGATGGTTCACTAACCGAATAATTGAAATTTGACTAACCTACAGAAGTGTTAGAATAAAATGAAAGATTTTTTCCAGCTTTCATCTCATCATCTTTCATAGTATAAATCATATATAACATTTTAGTCTTTTATAATCTAAATATCATTGCTACTAACACATTTTTCTTAAGTACACTTAACAACTAATGTGACTGCAAAATAAGTGCCAAAACGTTTACAAATGTGTATATATTATAGAAGTAACAGATGTTCATTGTATAAAATTTAGAAATTATAGAAAAATATAAAGAAACAACCAAAAAGCCCTATATGCTATCCCTCCACCCAGGGGCAGCCTTTTCAAAAAAAAATTTTTTGAATTTTTTTTACGTGTGTCATTATAGCTGAAATCATAATGAATGTACAGTTTTGTGTCTATCTTTTTTCACTTGCATGGTAACAAGTATGTAAACATCATTCCAATGGTTTGTTTGCAAATTCACTATAAGGATTTAGCCATTGTTTTATTGTTGAACATTCAGGTTTTCTTTTTGTTAGATTTTTTGGTATTTTTGTTTAGGGTTTTTTTGCTATTATAAATAACTGCGATAAATACCTTTTGCATAAAACTTTTTCTGTATTTCACATTATTTTCTTAGGGTAGATTCCCAAAAGTGGAATTACTGGATGAAAGGGTATGAATATTTTTAAGATTCTTGATGCATATTGCCAAATTGCTTTCCAAAAAGAGTATACCATTTTGCACTCATAGCAGTAGTGTATGAGAGTGTGTATTTTACCAAACCTTCTCTAACACTAGGTATTCTCATTTTTAAAATATTTACTAATTTAATAGGCACCAAATGATAACTCATTGTTTTAATTCTCATATCTTTGATTATTAGATTTATTTGTAAATGCATAATAGCCATTTGAGGTATGTGTTTGTAAATTATTAAATCATGTCATTTGCCCATTTATCTATTCTACTTTAATGTTTTTCTTATTGACTTGTTTTAATTCTCTATAGCTAGGGCATTAGCTTGTAATCTGGCATATTTACTATTAAAATTAGCATACAATTTAAAGTATAGGAATCAAAGAGTTAGAGCAAAGTCACTGCCCATTTCTATGAGCAAAACAAAGTGCTATTCCTTTATACCAGTCCCTATCTTTAAAAAAACATACAAAATCAGGAAAAAAGAGAAAAGAAATCTCCATAGTATTGTAGTATTATATTTTAGCTAGTTATTTGAAAACTAAATAGTTTATAAAGCTAAAATGTTGACAAAAGGGTGGACTATGGGCAGTGGTGATGGTACAAGGTACATTTGAGGGCAGAACAAGAGATGTGGAAAGATCTCAGCTTATTTCTCTCCATGACGAGGCTGTTGGGTTTTTTTTAACACTTTTTTGTACCAGTTGATACTGATCAGAGTTGATAAATTTCATATAAATATGTAGTATAAACATGTTATTCTTATTTATCTTCTCATAAATACTTCTAGGTCTTCATTTTAGTAAGCTTAATATGGAAACAAACCCAATTAAACATAATCTTTGAATTATACTTTTGGTTTGCAAAACACTTTTTATACAAGTTATTCTCTTTCGTTTGATATAGTTCTCACAAAACTGTATGAATTAGATTTCTTTCCTGTATACCGTTTAGAGATGAGAAGCAAAACAGTAGATAGCAAAAGTAAAGTATATGTAAATATTTACATTAACTGGGTTCCACATTAAACATTTAGCTATCACAAGAGCCTGTGAAGTGAATGAGACTATCTCTAATACATTCACCCTCCTAACTCCAACAATATAGTCAACTCCACTATTTACTATGAAATCCAATACCTCCTATTTCTTTCAAAGCTTTGACTTTTCTAGGTATGCTATAGAAAACCTGATTCATAAGATTATAGACCTGGAACAGGCCTTAAGAGGTAATTTGGTCCAACTCCCTTCCTGGATTGAGCAACAACTAAATTATCCCAGCGAAATAGAGGATATTTCATTGTCTATAATATTCTTAATGCTTTTAGGAAGAAGATGTAATAATCTCTGCCAATATCTAACTTCAATATCTGGTAATTCTCCCCTTTGTTTAATTTAAATCTGACCTGATACATTTTGTTCATTTATTTTATTCTATCCTGAATAGCTGCTCAGCAACTGCTTTAAATTTTTTTTCATATGCTTCCAGATCATTTTGAAATTACGTATGACTTTATTTTCTTCTGAGTAACTTAAGTTACAATTGACACTGGTGTTGGTTTATCTCAGGGCTACAATAAGGCAGTGGACTGGTGGGCATTAGGAGTGCTAATCTATGAAATGGCAGCTGGTTACCCCCCATTCTTTGCAGACCAACCAATTCAGATTTATGAAAAGATTGTTTCTGGAAAGGTAAGTAATACATTTTATTATTCCTATTTTATTAACTATTTCTATACATAAAATTTTAAGCTTTGTAAATTTAAACTATATTGTGTCATCAGAATATTATCCTAAATTGTGAAAAATATAGAACTATCCATAGTTGCTGGTCTTATATCCAGCATTCATTTAAGATAATAGCATAATTATTGTATCATCAAAGTCTCTTAAGAAAACAAAAGGCAGTTTTATAAAGAAATTAGCAAAATAATAAGTCAATTTCTATATTTGGTATTTTTATCACTTATAAAGCACAGGATCATAGCTATAAATCTAAATATTCCTTCAAAGAAATAAAAATAGTTAATTATTTCATGTGGATATCTCCTTGGATTTAGTGTCTTGACACTGTTTTGATGTGCCCTTGCTTTTTCAGGAGAGACTTCTTGTTTGAATTATGTCAAAACTCACAAAATTAGAAGTAAATATAAGATGGATAAGTCTTTTTAAGATGGAAATTCATAGAATTAATTTTAACAGAATTGTTCATGTTGATTGTGATTATAATTATTATTAGCAAATATGAAAATCACATTAATTTTTCCTAAACATGAATAGATTTGTTATGAGTACTTTATGTTTTGTAAATTACTCCATAAACCTTCCTTCTTTTGCATTTAAAACCTTTAATTTTGCTTCCAAAAATATTTCGTTTAGTATCAATCATTTGCTCTTGCCTTAGCTCAGACCTCAGATCTTTTTTAAAATGCCAAAGTCAATTTTACAGAGATAAGCCTGAGTCTTCCCAGCATGCAGTAAAGAAAGAGTAGGCTTTTAAACATTCCCAGAAGGAAGCTTTTTATACATCAATGACAGAGTATATGGAAAGGAATATTTTGCTTATTTTCCCTTCTTCCTATTCCTACATGTGGTACACTTTACTACTTTGTATTTTTTTTTTATGACCACAGAACCCCATTTAGAATATGACCAGGAAATAGAGCATCAGTCTTGACATCACATTATTTTTGAGAAGTGATATAGTTGAGTTTTGGGGAGGAGGGTGTGTGTGTGATCTTCTTAAGCAGAGATAAGCCTAATAACCTGAAAAATCTGTAAGGAGATAGAGGGAAAGTGTTTATTTCTTTGTATCTCAGCCAGATTCAAGCTTTGCATTTAGTGCACAGATACCCTGGGCATCTGTGAACTCACACTTTATAATGTTAACTGTTCACAAGGTACCCTAACTGTCCATAATGTAGTAATTTATCTTTTTTGCCAACACCCAAATATAAATCATGGATGCCACACAGCTGGGCTGTTGCAACAAGACACTTACCAACAGAATGAGTATATCCAACCCCCTAGAATCCACATCTCAACACAGTATTGTTGTTCCATATCTCATAGCGCATATGCAGCGTACACAGGCCACAAGATTTTCCCTTGTATTTTGCAGCATTTTATGGGGAAAGTTTTATGTTATGTCAGTATTCACAATGAGGGGATTAACTAAAGAATTTATACCTCGTAGATCAAAGGTAGAAAATAAATACCTCTTACAGATAAATAAACTAAGCTAGCTATTGAAAGATTTACACTGATAAAGGCAATACAGAAAGGCAGAATCCAGTAATTATTTTAAATAAGTATCACTGCTGTTCTTGTTACATTTGTTGATCTCTAGTCTTAAGATTTCTTGTCTTCATAACTGTTTTTCCCTAGGAGAATATGAGTAATAGTAAAAAGAACTTTTGATATGAACAAAACAAAACATTGAGAAATATTAATAGACGAGGCAGTGATTTATTTTTGAAGAATTTGAGAAGTGAATATGTAGAATCTCAAGAGAATAGGAGCAAAAAGTCATATAATGGATGGTGAGAGAACTAAACTAAATTAAAATCATAAATGAGAGAAGAATATTTTACTAATACAAAGACTAAAAATTGTAGTAATTGTCAAATAATTTAATTAGGGGTAATGAGAAAGTTCCTAAATCTTTACTTATTGCTTTCATTTATACTTACAGCTTTTTCATAAAGGGAAGCAAGTTTTCTGACAAGGATACTGTCATGACTACACTTATATTTATTTAGAAAAATTGCTTTAGTTAAAATGAATGTATTTTCCTATTTGTGAATTGTCTATAGTTTGCCAATCATTCTACATTGGATAAAATTTTTCTTCTGCTGTTTATGAATATGTTTTCATTTCATATCAAACTTTAACATTTTATATCCAATAATCTGCATATGTTCAAAAATTATAACAGTTTAAATCCTAGTTACCTTAAAATAATAACAACATAAAATTTTATTTTATCACAATATCTGATTTTTTCCCTTCATTTATTTAGAAATATGACAGGGTGTTTGGAGCACTTTTGTTTTTAACAAAAGGTACCAGATTATCTCTCCCCATATTGGATATAAAGTTATTCTCATTACCCATCTAAAAGAGAACTCATGAAAGTGGAATATTGCCATTAAGTGATCTCTAGGATCTAAATTATGTGAAATACGGATCACATTCACTATTTCCCAATAAACCCATCTCTTTCAACACTCAAATCCAAACTAGAATGTGTCTCTATCCACATTACAAAAATATTATTGTCTCTCTGGTTAGTAGCTGAAAGACAAATTGGAAACAAGTTTTTTTTATAATTGTTTAAGCCATTAAAAATCCAATTCTGGTCTTCTATTTGTGAATCCTATATTTGCATTTGAATTTTTTAATGAAAAATACTTTTCACTCAGAATTTTTTTCTGATTTTTAAAAGCATATTATTTTATGCAACAACATTTTTTTTTTTTTTTGGAGACAGAGTCTCATTCTGTTGCCTGGGCGAGTGCCCTGGCATCAGCCTAGCTCACGGCAACCTCAATCTCCTGGGTTCAAGCAATCCTCCTGCCTCAGACTTCTGAGTAGTTGGGACTACAGTTGTGTGCCACCACACCTGGCTAATTTTTCCTGTTTTTAGTTGCCTGGCTAATTTTTCTATTTTTAGTAGAGACAGGGTCTTGCTCATGCTCAGGCTAGTCTGAACTGAGCTCAAGCAATCCTCCCACCTGGACCTCCCAGAGTGCTAGGATTACAGGCGTGAGCTACCACACCCAGCCCTGCAACAACATTTTACATTGATTGTATCTTCCATTCTGAAACCATGCTATAAAGAATATAGGTATCAGTGACTTCTCACAGTTAAACTAAAATATATTAAGTGATTAATCATAAACTACATATATTTGACCATTAGATTGTTAAGTACTTTATTATAATATTTTAACTCAAGCCGTTATTTTTAAATGCACAGAAAGATGATCAATCAGCTTGTTAGATTCTCTCCTACACATATTTTGCCTTTAAAAAAACAGAGGAGGTGGTATTTAAATGTCAAATTATTCATGCAGTATTAAGGTTCAAGTCTAGAAGCGCACAGTTGACAGAAAAGAATTATAATTTCTGCATTAAGTGTGCCTCATCCTAGCAATACATATTCTGAGCTTCTGTATATAGTCTTGAAATTTCATGCCTCAGTGCCATGTCCCCCATGACAAGAATCAGTTATGGTTACACAGCTACTCTATCTGGCTGCATTACCCATGGAAATATAAAAGTTGTGGTCAAAGTGATACTTACAAATAAGGTAATTAAGTAACAGCTGATATGGAAACTTATAACTTTCGAGTTCTTGACTTGTGTGATTAAAAAAAAGTAGTCTTAGCTTCCTCACATCTAATGTAAATATTATTCCACTTTTAATGAGCACCAACAATGTAGAAGGAGACAAAGTACAAAAATAGTTATATAAACATAAGTATATACTAAATGATCAAAGAGGCATTTAGTTTTTTCTGAAGAGAAATTCAACATTTACATGAAGAGTAATTGATTAGCAGCCATTGGCCATTCTCTTCTGTGTCAGGGGTCCCCAAGACCATCTCCAGGTTTGGTTATTCACTATGAAGACTCACTGGATTCAGCATACAGTGGTACTCATAGCTAAGATTTATTACAGCAAAAGGATACAGAGCAAAATCAGCAAAGGGAAAAGGCAGTCAGGATAACGTCCAGAGGAAATAAGACACACGCTTCACAGAGTCCTCTCCCAGTACCGACAAAAGGGATGCACTTAATTCCTCCAGCAACAAATTGTGACAAAATGCGTAAAAAGTTATCTGCAAAGCTCAGTAGAGACTCAGTGCCCAAGATTTTTACTGGGGGACTGGTCACATAGGTATCCTCTGCCTAGCACATACCAAAATCCCCAACTCCCGCAGCAAAAGCAGATGTTTAGCGTAAACCATATTGTTTGTACAGTCTAGGTACATTGAGCCGCTCTAATCATTTATGGCAGATTTCATATTGTTGTAAGGAACTGGTACCATTCAAGCTGCCAGATACTTGCCAAGGGCTAAACTTGCAAAGAGTCCTTCCTAAGGGTAGCAGTCACTATGTTAACTGTTTTCTGCATACATCCTGTTTCTTAAATAACATACACATATGCAGATAAGCCACTACACTTTTTCTAAGATGCCATTGTTAACGCTTTTGGGAAAATTAAAATGTCATTTTCTATTTGGCTATGGCTATAGTTAAAGAGACTCAGAAGTCTTCAGAAATCATTTTCATAAAATGCAAAAGCAGTTTGACTATTTGCATAAAAACCATTTTTTAACACTTTGCTGTGGCAATTTCAAATTCTTATTCATACCTGCTTTATTACAGAGCTTTACTCCAGTGGTCCTATGCAAAAATAATTGCAACATTGGCTTCCTATTTTTGTGGGGAGGGAGTAAGGCCGGGATATCTAATAGCTCTGTGCAACCATCTAGATTCACTCTGTCTACCAACGTTTCCTGCATAGGTAAGAGAACAGATTAGAGACCCCACAGACACGGTACCAATATATATAAATTTTTTTAAATGTCTTAGCTCTTTCTTTTTATGTATAGATTCCAGGTTGATTAAAGTTGCCCAGGTCCTCTGAGGTAGTGTGAAGCTTGGCACCCTATCTATTGAAAGCTTGGTGTGTGAAAAGTTGTTATGCCTTTTGAAAAATTGACTGATGTGTATGTTCATTTTTGCTAGATCAATGCTTTACTGGGCTTGCAGATTTTTTTTTTTTTTAGAATTTATTGTATCTAATTTAGAGAGATAATCTCTTAAAATTTATTTCAACATGCTTGTGGCCAAAAGTTAATAGATTATTAGCATCTTGTTGGCTATACGCAAGGTCTTTGAGTTAGTTAAGCCTAGTAAATTTTTTCCCAATGCATAAAATATACTGTTACTAGTTAAATGATCCTTTCCCCTGCCAATAATTGCAAAATAGCAATAAGATTTTTCTCTTCTTTCAAAGATCAACTTTGTTATTTCTGTGATTAGGTTCAGTGTAGGCAAATTTGATTTGGCCTTATTTTATTTCTAAAAGAAAAAAAGTCAGTAAACCAGTTAGTGAATTTTAATCACTCAGTATGAGTACCACAACAACATGAACTGGTTTGGTTTTTGGATGTAACTTCCTGTGAATATTTTAGAAAATTATAATCATTTCTAAAACCAAAATCTACAAGATTTTATAATCGGTACTGAAAGCAGAACAAATATTCTGCTGAGTTTGCTCAACTCAAAGAGAGTTTCATAGTGTGTTTAACATGTTACATAACGTAATTTGACAAAGCAGTATAGCATATCAGCTATAGTCACAATCCTGTCCTTATAAAACAGGTTATAGTCATTCATTTTCTCCCTCGCTCTATCAAATTTAAGACCTTAAGAAAAGATGAAAGTGTTTGTTCTATAGATTAATAGGTGGAGCATGAGACAAAAAGGAGGAACTTCCTGTACTCTCCAAATGACTTTTTGAGCACAGACTGTCCTTGGCTAATCTGGAAACATAACAATGGATATTGCTGTCTTCCAGGTTCCTTTTTTGATTCAGAAATCCAGCTTCAGATCATTAAAATAGTATTTTAACGAGAAGGTTAAAAAATTAAAATCCATTGAATTAATGTCTATAAAATACTAGACATATGCAAGGCAGTTTCTTAAAAATTATGTAATTCCTTTTCATACCTGCCAGATGAGATGTATACTCTCATCGTTTTATAGATGAGAAAACTCAAAAAACTAAAAGGTTTTGCCCTAAATTGCAGATCATGTATATAATTAGAGTTGGGGTTGGAACCCAGGAATTCTTTCTACTAAAAGGAATAGCTTGGTAGAATTTTTGAGGTGGCAAAGATGTTCAATTTTATTTAGTTTAATTCTCTCATCCTATGTGTAGGTAAATCAAAACTCAGAATCACCCAAAGACAAAAGGTAATTTAGAGCAAAGCAAGAAATAAAAGACTCTAGCTCAGTGGTTCATCTATTATACCTTCATTCAACTTTAGTAACTTTGTATCACCGATCTTTCACTCTCAATCTCCTTGGTCCTCTTCTTTCTCTGTACTTCCTCTACTGATGGTCTTAAATGCCAGCTGACAATTCCTAAATTCATTTTTCCAGTCCATACCTGATTCCTGAATTCCAGACTTTTGTATCCAGTCTCCAACCTGAGATCTCCACTTGGATGTCTAATAAATATGTCTAATTCCACCTGTCTAAAACTGACAGATTTTCCTTCCTCTTCCCCAACCCCCAGCAAATCTGTTCCTCCCGTAGCCTTCCCCATCTCTGTTGATGGCAACTCCATCCTTTCAATTGGTCAAGCCAAAACACCTTGGAGTCCTCACCTCATATCTAATGTGCAGGGAAACCATTTTGGCTCTATCTTTAGAATATCTACAAAATTCAATCACTTCTTACCACTTCCACTGCTACCACTCTCATCTGAGTCACTGGAATATCTCTTTTAAAATGCTAAATCAGATCCTGTTATTTCTTTTGAAACTTTGCAATGATTCCCCATTTCTTCAGAGTAAAATTCAAAGACCTTACAATGAAAGTTTTGTGAGGAATGACAGAATGACATTTTTAAAGGATCATACTGGTTGCTAAGTTTCATTGTCTGTCTTCCTCACTAAAAAGTAAACGCCATAAAGGCAGAAATCTTCATCTTATTTTGTTTACTAATATAGCCCAAGTACATATTACCTAAATTCAGAAGATAATTTATATGCATCTTACATTATTTGTCTACCATTCTGAATATAATGAAGGGGATAGCTGGCATCTTACCATTAACAGTTCATGCAAATTCTATCCTAAACAAAGATGGATGTACTTCAAATAAGTTATTTTTTTGGAATCTAAATAAAGTTTAGATTTCCTACTAGAAAAATATGAACTAACATAACCACTGGAAAAAAATGTCATGTTATTTTTAAAATAAACAGTATGCCTTTTGAATACCACTTATTCTCTAGTTATTACTTCAGCTAGGATAAATGAGAAAATGTGCAGCAAAATATTTTTAAGATGAAAATTTCAATCTTTTAGATACTGCAGTTTCCAACCCCCAGGCTATGGCCCAGGACCAGCCTGTGGCCTGATAGGAAAAGGGTCGGGCATCACCACCTCAGCTCCGGAATCCCCTGCAATGACGACCCCCACCTACCCCTGGGTCCATGGAAAAACTGTCTTCCACAAAGCAGGTCCCTGGTGCCAAAATGTTGGGGACTGCTGGAGGTTCCTGATAATGACTATTTTCCCGTTATCAAATCATAAAGTAACTAGTATATATCCTGGAGTCAGAGTACCCAGTTTGGAATTATAACTCTACTACTTATTAGCTCTGTAATCTTAGGCAAATTACTTAATCTCTGTAAGATTCAATTGCTTCACTCCACCTATAAGATGAGGATAATAATCATATCTACCACAGTGCTATACTTTGGATTTTATGAGCCAGTGCATATAAAGTGTTTTTAGCACAGTGCCTAGCTTCTAAGAAGCCATTATGTTAGTGGTAAAACTAGAGAAGGTGGTAGTTCACATATCTTACTTTTTAGAACATCAAACTTCTCCTAATCTGTGATAACAAAGGCTTTGCAAAAATGAGGCTTTAAGTTGCTAATTTATATAAGTTTATCCTAAATCCTAGTCATTTATTAACTATGTGACTTTCAAATAGTCGTTGGTGGCTTGACACAAATATTGGTTTTCCTCTAGTATGGTGATGATTTTGGTTTATTGTTTTTTATTATTTACATTTAAAATTTTAAGATCTTTCACTCACATAGAAAATAAAAACCTCTGTATAAATAGTGAACAGAGCTGAGAATAGTGCTTCTTAAGCTTCCATGTGCAAATGAATCACTTGGAGATGGAAGCTCAGATTTTCAGGCTGACGCCCCCATCATCTGAGAAAAGCCACAGGGATCTGCATTTTCATACTCTTGTCTCCCAGTTGATTCTGATGTGATTGGGTCCTAGCACCACATTTTGAGAAAAAATTTATTTACAGAATAGCATAAGAACGGCAATCAAAAGAATATAGTTATGAATCTATCTTTATATGCTAGTGATTTAACTTCTTTGAGAATATGAGAATGTCTGTCTAGTATGTTGAGCTTTTTGAAAGTCAGAACATAAATTAAGGAGTTCTATATATTTAAAGACAGTGTAATAAAATTCATGAGGCTACAAATCATAAGACTAGCTTTCTAATCCTAGCTCTGCTACTTTATAGCCTAATGATTGGGTAAGGTATAAAACATTTCTGAATCTTAGTTTCTCCATCTTTAAAATAGAGTTAACAATGTATTCATTGAGTTTGTCATATCCACCTAGAACGTAAGTTCTATGAAATTAGGGACTTTGTCTTATTTAGCTCACTATTATATATTTAGCACCTAGAACAGTGCCTGGCACATGGTAGGCACTCAGTAAGTAATTTTCAAATGAATGATCAACAATATTTGAAATAATCTAATAAATGCTGTGAATAAAAACATAAAAAGGGCACAATGCCTTCCCTCAGAAGCCCAGAGTCTGGAGGAGACAGACATATGCACAAATACTACAACATCGTTTTGTATTGTGATGATCACCTGAGATAATGCAACGATGCACTATGAAAGTTATGAGGTGGTGGTAGCACTTGTAGAGAACCAAAATAAGACTGTGAGGAGTTCAGAAACGGGTCTGTTTACCCTTTAAAGCATTTTCTACAAAGGTGCTGTGGTCAGTTTGAGGTTGAGATTATAACAATCCAGAGAATAGTGTTTGTGTTGAGTACGGATGGCAACATGAAATGAGGCCTAGGGGAGCATGACAGGACAATGGAAAGTGGAACGAGTGAAGGTGCAAGCACACACACAAATGTGCACACACATGGGTGTGTGACAGGGAAGAGGGTAGTGGAAATGATCAAACGGAATTGGAAAGGGTAGTGGAGAGGTGGTAGTAATGCAAGAAAAGAATAAGGAGGCAAGATACAGCTAGTCCTTCTAAGGGGGAACCAGGAATTGCTTTGGAGTATAGGAGAAAATGTGTTTAAACAAAACAAAACAAAACAATAGGCTAAGGTCTCTTATGAATGGTACTTTATTTTATTGATTGTCAAACATAACATCTTCAGTTATTTGGGGTTTTCTGTTTGCTTTTGAGGCCAGAGGCCAGGCTACTTATTTAGAACTACTTATTCTTCACAATTTAGGAGGTGGAAAAATGCTTTTAAAGCAATCTAAATCATTTCTATACTGTTGCATATAGCAGAGTTAGGCTTAAAAGCCAACTACTAATAAAAGAAAAATGGTTTCCTGTGCTGTGAAAGGCAGTGTGGGTTTTTACGATCATTTTTAGACTTCCTGTTTGATAGATCTCTTTTCAAAATGTACATACTGATTTCTTTCATATGCTGCTTGTTCTATTTATATTATAAATTTAAATTTGTATGTCTCTGAGACAGAACTTTATAATATGAGATCTAAAGGGATCTCTCTTGAAGATGGGTGAAACTTCTGATATTGTTGAAGAAGTTCTGTATGTATGCATATTTTTCTGGAGACTGGTCCATGTTCTTAAGGAAGTTCATGACCAAAACGAGGCCCTAAGAGAACAGGTTTTGTGCATTCACCCAAATAAGTCTCTTCTTTGTGACTAGTATGGACTGTAACATGTAGTTCAAAGTATGTGAAAATCATCACTATGTATTTTTGTTTATATAATGACCTGTCACCTTATTTTAAAAACCTTTATGAAATCAAAACAGAAATATCATGAGTCTTGCAATGTGCATTTTACTACATGGTGCGTTTGTGCAGGTCCGATTCCCATCCCACTTCAGTTCAGATCTTAAGGATCTTCTACGGAACCTGCTGCAGGTGGATTTGACGAAGAGATTTGGAAATCTAAAGAATGGTGTGAGTGACATAAAAACTCACAAGTGGTTTGCCACAACAGATTGGATTGCTATTTACCAGAGGAAGGTAAGACTTTTCTTTCTTTTTATTTAAAATCTTATTAAAAGTTGGTGTTTCCATTATATATAATAGAAATATTTTCAACTTAATACATAGTTTTTCTTTTTTTACCTTTTAAATTCATCCTATGCAGAATCTAAAGTACTTTATAGCCCATGACTTAAAAGTGAGTTTTCTCCTAGATTAAAGAGAAAGTTTGTATTCTCTTTTGCCTATCAATCTGAAATATCTTCTTTGTTAATTTTTTCCTACGCATGCCTCATACTCTTTGCAATACTACAGAAATTATAGAATTGGCAATGTCCTAAGGCTTTGCATTTAAAAACTGATGTGAAGCCACATTAGGAAGATAATATATAAACAAATATATTCACCTATCCAGAATTGGCATGCAGCCAGATTTAATAATATGTAATTGCTAGATTCCTTATTTTTGAGCCTGTATTTTGACCTTTCTGTGGCATTTATCAGGGTTCCAAATTTTTAATGTAGTGTTCCCTAAACAGACCATGCTTTTTCACACTCTATGCCCTTGTAAAATTTTTTCCTTTGCTCTCAGTGACTTCCCATTTGTGCATTTGCCATAGTCTTATTGATCCTTGAAGATTTAGCTTAAATGTTACTTCTACTGTAATGTTTTCTCTGAAAGGTATTCTTTATTAATATTTTATAGATTTTCTATTATTTTAAAATATTTCATTGAAGACAGGGAACTTATCTTACTCATTTTCATATTCCTGTTACCTGTCAAGAGCCTTACAGTTGGTACATGCTCACTAAATGTTTGCTGAATTACTGAGCATTGGTCTTTCTTCAGATAAAACTTACCTTTATCCATTTGAAAGCTAATTTGAACATAAGTAATGGAAATAGGGGTTTTAATTAATGCTTTTGTAGAAGGTTAAAAACAAATCTGAAATTACTACAATTTTTGAACAATTATTTATTCACATGATATTTGTTCGAAATAGTCATCAGATGCCTACTTGTATGCTTCGTATTCTGCAAGGTGCTGAGAATATGTTAAGCAAAATCACTTTGTTCCTGTCCATATGAAGCTTATAGTTTCAGGGGTCAGGAAGATTAATCAGATGGTCATATAAATAAATATAAAGGTACTAGTATGAGAAACGTGGGAATGCAGAAAGAATAACTTTGCATCTGAGTTTTCTTGGGATTTGTTTGGTTTGGTTTTATGCTTGCTTGCAAACACTAAATTCTTAGTGTTAGAAATTTAAGCAACATGAAGATTAGAATGTAAATATAAGCCAAGTTAATCTCTAGTGTTAGTGTATCACCATAATCAAATAGAGGAACACCAGCTGACCAGTAGCAGTATTTTGTTGTCCAGAAGCTTTTTAGTTTAATATAGTTCCATCTGTCTATGTTTGCTGTTGTTGCCTGTGCTTTTGAAAACTTAACCATAAAATCTTAACCTAGATCAAAGTCCTGGATCATATTCCCTATGTTTTCATCTAGCAGTTTTATAGTCTGGGGTCTTATGTTTAAGTCTTAATCCATTTTGAGTAGATTTTGGCATATGGTGATAGAGATCTAGTTTCATTCTTCTGTATATGAATATCTGATTTTTCCAGTACCACTTACTGAAAAGGGTATCTTTTCCCCACTGGTACCTTTGTCAAAAATCAGTTGGGCTGTAAATGCATGGATTTACTTCTGGGTTCTCTATTCTATTCCACTGGTCTATGGGTCTATTTTTATACAAATACCGTGATGTTTTGGTTACTTTAGTTTTTTAGTATATTCTGAAGTCAGGTAGTATTATACCTTCACCTTTGTTCTTTTTGCTCAGGATTGCTTTGGCTATTTGGGTTCTTTTGTAGTTCCATACAAATATTAGGATTGTATTTTCTATATCTGTGAAGAATGTTATTGGTATTTTAATAGTAATTGCATTGGATTTGTAAATTCCTTTGGATAGTATGGGCATTTTAACAATATTAATTCTCCTGATCCATGACCCTGAGATGTCCTTCCATTTGCTTATATTCTTTTTAATCTCTTTCATCAGTGTTTTGTTATATTCTCTTGCTGACTCGATGCCTGTATGATTATATAATGACTTTCTTTGTGTCTTTATGCTGTTTTTGACTTAAAGTTTGTTTTATCTGATATAGATACACCTGCCCTTGCTTGCTTTTGGTTTTCATTTGTGTGGAATATTTTTTTCCCATCCCTTCACTTTCAGTCTACATATGTTTTTATGGGTGCAGTGAGTTTTTTGTAGGCAGCATATATTTGGGTCATGTGTGTGTGTGTGGGGGGGGGGTTAATCCATTTAGCCATTCTATATAGTCTTAGTGTGTAATTTTATCTCTTTATATTCAAGGTTATTATTGATAGGTGAGGGCTTATTCCTGTCATTTTGTCAATTGTTTTCTGATTCTTTTGTATAACCTTTGTTCCTTTCTTTCCCTCTTATTGTTTATCATTACAGGTTGATGGTTTTTGGTAGTACTAATATTTGTGTCCTTTGTCTTTCTCATTTGCATGTCTCTGTTCCAGTGAATTTTATACTTTCATGTGTTTTCATTATGGTATATGTTGTTTTTTCAGTTCCAGATATAAGCTTCCCTTAAGCATTTCTTGTTGAGCCAGTCTAGTAGTGCTGAATTCCCTCAATTTTTGTTTGTCTGGGACTTTATTTCTCCTTCATTTTTATGGCATAGCTTTACTGGGTATAGTTTCCTTGGCTGACAGTTTTGCTTATTTTTTATTCCAGCATTTTTAATATATCATCTGATTCACTCCTGCCCTGTAGGGTTTCTGCTGACAAATCCACTGTTAGTCTTATGGGGGTTTTCTTATTTGTGGCTTGACACTTTTGCTGTTTTTAGAATTCTCTTCTTCTCTTTAACTTTTTTGATAGTTTGACCATACTGTGCTTTGTAGAAGAGTTTTTTGGATTGTATCTATTTGGCAATCTTTGAGCATCCTGTATCTGGATATCTAAATCTCTTGAAAGACTTGGGCGATTTTTAGCTATTATTTCATTAAATAGGTTTTCTATGCCTTTGCCCATCTCTTCACCTTCTGGAAAACCCAAAATTCAAATATTTGGTTGTACTAATTGCAGTCCCTTATAGTGTATAAGGCTTTCTTTATGTCTACATCCACACCAGCATTTATTTTTTAACTTTTTAATACAGCCCTCTGACAAGGGAAAGGTGGTATCTCACTGTGGTTTTAATTTACATTTCCCTGATAATTAGTGATGTTGAGCATTTTTTTGTGTTTGTTGTCCACTTGTCTATCTTCTTTTGGAAAACTTATGTTCATGTCTTGTGCCCACTTTTGAGTGGGTTGTTTTTTTCTTGCTGATTTGTTTGAGTTCTTTGTAGATTCCAGATATTAGTCCTGGTTCAGATGTATAGTTTGTGAATATTTTCTCCAATTTCATAGGTTGTCTGCTTGCTCTGTTGATTATTTCCTTTGATTTACAGAAGGTTTTAAATTGAATTAAGTCCCATTTATTTTTTATTTTTTTATTTTTGTTATTGTAATGTTTGCTTTTGGGTCTTAGTCATAAATTCTTCACCTAGGACAATGTCTAGAAGAATTATTTCTACATTTTCTTCTAGAATTTTCATGGTTTCATACTTTACATTTAAGTATTTTATCTATATTGAGTTAATTTTTCTGTCAGGCGAGAGATAGGGGTTCTGTTTCATTCTTCTACATATGGCTATCCAACTTTTCCAGCACCATTTGTTGAATAGGGCCTCTTTTTCACAATGTATATTGTTGTCTGCTTTGCTGAAGATCAGTTGATTGTAGGTAGATGATTTTCTTTCTGGGTTCTCTATTCTGTTCCATTGATCTATGTCTCTACTTTTATACCAGTACCATGCTGTTTTTGTTTACAGCCTTATAGTAGAATTTGAAGTCCGATAATGTGATGCCTCCAGATTAGGGTTTTTTGTTTTGTTTTGTTTTGTTTTTGGTTCAAGATTTCTGGGGGTTTTTTGCTGATTCAGTTTGGGGAAATTGTGTGTTTCTATGAGTTTATCCATTTCCTCTGTTTTCTAGTTTGTGTGCATAGAGATTTTCATACTATTGATGGATAATATTTTATATTTTGTGGTATGAGTTGTAATCTATCCTTTTTCATTTCTGATTGAGCTTATTTGGGTCCTTTCTCTGTATTCCTGGTCAATCTAGCTAGAGGTCTACCAATTTTGTTTATTTTTTCAAAGAACTAACTCTTTGTTTTATTGATCCTTTGTATTGTTTTTTTCTTGGTTTCCATTTTGTTTGGTTCTGCTCTGAGTTTTGTTATTTCTTTACTTCTGCTAGCTTTGGGTTTGATATTCTTCTTTTTCTAGTTCCTTAAGTTGTGAAATTACATTGTTAATCTTTGATCTTTCTTTTTGAAATAAGCATTTAAAGCTATGAATTTCCCACTTAACAGTGCTTTTTATTCCATAGATTTTCGGATACTTGTGTCATGATTGTAATTCAGTTTGAAAAATCTTTTGATTTCTATCTTAATTTCATCATTGATGCAAGGATTGTTCAGCATCAGGTTGTTTAATTTCCATGACTTTGTGTAGATTTGTGAGTTCCTCTTGGAGTTGATTTCTTATGTTATTCCACTGTGATCTGAGAAAGCACATGGAATGATTTTGATTTTTCTGAATTTGCTGAGACTTGTTTTGTGGGCTAACATTTAATCTCTCTTGGAAAATGTCCCATGTGCTGAGAAGAATGTATATTCTGTAGTTTTGGAGTAGAATGTTCTATAGATGTCTATTAGGTCCATTTGTTATGAAGCCCTGTTTAAGTCCAGTGTTTATTTGTTGATCTTCTACCTCAATGATCTGTCCAGTTCTGTCATTAGAGTGTTGAAGTCACCAGTAATTAAGATGTTGCTTTTTATTTCTTTGCTTTGATCTTATAGTATTTGATTTATGAATATGAGAGCTCCTGTGTTAGGTGCATATATATTTAGGATTGTTATATCTTCTTGCTAACTGTCTTAGTCTTTCTTTACCATTATTGATTTAAAGTCTCTTTTGTCTTATATGAGAATAGCTACTCCTGCTCACTTTTGGTTTTCCTTCATGTGGAATATTTTTTTCATCCTTTACCTTGAGTCAATGAGTATCCTTATGAATTAGATGGGTTCTTGGAGACAGCAGATACTTGGAGTGTATTTTTCATCTCTTCAGCCTATTTATATCTTTTAAATGGAGCATTAAGGCCATTTACATGCAATGTTAGTATTGAGATGTGAGATAGTATTCTGTTCATCATGTTGAATGATACCTAGTTGCTTTGTTCTCTCCCTTGTGTTACTGCTTTATAAGAATTGTAAGATTTACCTTTTGAGTGTTTTTATATTGGTGGTATTGACTGCTCTTTTCCATGTGTAGACTACTTTTAAGAATTCCCTCTAGGACAAGTTAGTGATGACAAATTCCCTTAGTGTTTGCTTGTCTGGGAAAGACTTATTTCTCCTTCATTTATGAAACTTAGTTTTGTAGAATATAAAATTCTTGGCTAATAGTTATTCTGTTTAAGAAGACTAAAAATGGGACCCCAATCCCTTCTGGTTTGAAAGGACTCTGCCGAGAGGTCTGCTGTTAGTCTGATGGCTTTTCCTTTGTAAGTAAACTTGTTGCTTTCATCTTGCAGCTTGTAGAATTTTCTCCTTCATTTTGCCCTTTGGTCAGGTTGATGATTATATGTCTTGGTGATGTCCTATTTGCTGTGCATCTTCCAGCTCTTCAATGACTATCTTGTGTTTCTATATCTAAACCTCATATTACAAAAGCAATCCATGTAACCAAAAAGATTTGTATCCCTGTAAGGCTTTCAAATAAAAAATAATTAAAAAAAAAATACCTATAGCAATACCAGGGGAGTTTTCCTTTATTATTCTCTGAAATAGGTTTTCCATACTTACTGCTTTTTATTCTTCTCCCTTGAGGATACCTTTAATTCATTTATTTGTTCATTTTGCATAATCCAAGATTTTTCACAGTGATTGTTTATTCTTCTTTGTTCTTTTCTCTACATTTTGTACTGACTAGATAACTTTGAAATCCTAATATTCAAGCTCTAAAATACTTTCTTCTGCTTGTTGTTAAAGCTTTCTGCTATATTTTAAAATTCCCTAAATGACTCTTTTATTTCTTAAAGTTCTATTATCCCTTTTCTAATGTCACCTATCTCTTTAGCAAATGTTTTGTTCATGTCCTGCATTATTTTTTTGATTTCTTTGAGCTTGTTTTCTACCATCTCCTCAATTCTGTTCATCTTACTTGCCATCCATAATCTGAATTCCATATCTGTCATTTCAACAATTTTCTTTTGTTTGGAGTTCATTGCTGGAGCACTGCTGTGATCCTTTTAGAGTGTTGAGACAGCCTGTTTTTTTCATTTTGCCAGAATTTTTATTCAGGTTCCTTCTCATCTGCAGCCTCTTCTCTCAGCTTAAAACAAATAGAAAATATGGTACACCTGTTCTCTTTTGCTAGCATTTCTGTTGCTCAGTAAACATAGAGAGGGGTCCCTGGATGAGTCCTACTCTAGAAGCTGACCAGGCAGGAGAAGGGTGGATACGCTGTGAGCCTTCAACTCTGCTGCATCTCCCCTGTTCCCCTGTGGTTGACACTGGGCCCTGTGGCGAGGCCAACCCCTAGTGCCAGGTGTCCACATTGGGAGGTGTGGCTGGCTGGCAAAGGAGGGTGTGCATGCAACATAGAGAAGGTCTATTGGGCATGGTGCATATGTGTGCAGGTTTGGACAGCAGAGGTGCCATGCACAGGAGTGGGCAAGGTCAGTGCAGGGTGCAGCACAGGGCATAGTATGTGTGCAGGGTGTGGCACCCCTCCCAAATCCCATGGGGCATATGGTGAAGCAGGCTTCCTGGTGTGAAGGAGGCTAGTGGGTCCCAGCTTACATGCGGGTCAGAGCAGGGACCCAGGACAAAACAGACCCACAGTCAGGGTGCCTACTCAGGATGGAGCAGGTCTACAAGGTCCAGTGCTCACATGTGCTGGTCAGGGCAGCCATGGGGTGGGACATGTGGGTAGGGCAGGGTGCATGCAGAGCGTAGCCCCAAGGCACCTCAGCAGGATGGCACAGGTCCATGGCATGCAGTTTGCAGAGATCCAGAGGCTGCAGCTGTGCTGGCTTTTGTCTTACTCGGGGCCTTTCAGGCAGCAGGGGTCTAGCTGCCCTGGCAGTGGGCAGTGGGTGCTGAGGGCTACAGACACATGCTCCGCCCAGGTCTCACAGGAAGAGCAGCTGAGCGGGATCTCCCAGGCCACAGCAACAGGCACTAGGCCTATGGTCTCCTGTTCTGCCCCAGATGTGGTGGCAGGGGTACACATCACATGTCTATGGGGCACACGTGAATGCTGGGATTCCTCACTCCCTCCCCACCTGGCAGGGGCAAGGGGGATGTAGCAGTCACAGATCTGACCCATGGGCAAAAGTAACATTCTGGGATTGGAATGTTACAGTGGTGCCAGCCACAGCACCCAGGACTTGCAAGCCAGCCATCCCTTCTCTCCAAAGCAGTGCAGCTGTACAGCCCCCAGTCAGGTTTCTGTATCAGTCCGTAGGCTATTGCAGTGGAGGGGCCCTACCACTGCTCCATATTCAGTACCCTCAGGGGAATGTGGAGCCTGGGATTTTCTCCTTTGTCCCTTTCCCACATGTGGGCACCTTCCCTAATTACCTCTGGTCTTGCTGAGCAGCTCTTCCCACTTCTGTCTTCTTCACTTCACTCCTGCCTCCTCTCTGTGGATTCCCAGTGCTCTTGCTCAGATGGTCAATCCAAAGGCGAGTATCTATTCACCACTTGGATCCTCTCTGTGAGAGTGGCATTGTGCAGGCTGCTGCTAGTCCTCCATCCTGCTCCATCCCCAGGATTTCTGTTTTGCTCTTTTTCATGATACTTATCTCTTCATTGAATCTATCATTTATATCCTGAATTGTTTTTCTGATTACTTTGTATTGTTTATCTGTGTTCTCTCATATCTCACTGAGGTTTTTTAATATCATTATTTTGAACTCTTTTCCAGGCATTTCACAGATTTCTTTTTCATTTGAATCTGTTGCTAGAGAATTATCATGTTCATTTGGCGGTGTCATGTTTCCTTGCTTTTTCATGTTTCTTGTGTCCTGATGTTAATATCTGCACATCTGGTGTAACAGTCACTTCTTCCTGTTTTTTGGATTGGCTTTCTTAGGGTGAGACTTTTTTTCTGTGGGTGTGCAAAAGTGTAGTTCCTGTATGATTTCTTCCACTGTAATCACCGTCAGTGGTGTCATGGTTTCTTCAGTGGCTTAGGCTGTTGTTGTTAGTTGAAGCTGTGGCGAGGCTTTGCTGCAGACAGGGACACCAGGCAGGCCAGTGCCGATGACAGCAGACCAAGCGTGCTTATCTTTGGTGGCATACATTGGCACCATTGTTAGCAGGTCTATGATGGTTGATTCTCGGGCCTTCAGCCAGGTGCCAGCAGAAGCAGCTATAGGTTGGGCAGGCAGACAAGTCCTCAGGCTCCCAGGAGGAGTGCATGTACACCACCCATGGTGTGTGGAAAAGGACAATCCGTAGGCCTCCAGATGGCATGCTTGGGCACGGGGTAGGGGGACGGCGTGCCAGGTGGGGTGGGGCTGTCCTCAGGTCCCTTGATGGTGTACACAGGCACAGACTTTGGTGAGCAAGGTTGGGCAATCCCAAGGCCCCCAAACAATGTTGGGTGCCAACAGCAGGCAGTCTAGGTCTGTTTTTAGGTCCCCTAATGGTGCACATGTGTACCAGAAGTGGCAGGCAGGGCAGATCAATCCCCCAGCCTCTGGACGGTACACTTGGGCACTTGAGGTGGGGGACAGTGCCTAGTGGGGCAGGCCTATCCTAAGCCCCACCCAATTGTGCCCATGGGCACAAGCTGTAGTGGACAGGACAATCACCAGGGTCCTGGACAGCATGCTTGGATGCTGGTGGCAGGTGAACTGAGTCTTTTGTGAAGCCCCATGATGATGTGCATGCACACCCCGAGCTGTAGATGGGGTCGGGCAATTCCCAGGCTCCCAGATGGCATGCTTGGGCACTGGGAGGGTTGGTCCCAGGTGGCAACAGGCCTGTCCTCAGGCCCCCATTGGAGTACACAGGTGCAGGGCTGTGGTGGGCACAACAGGACTATTCTGGGGCCCCTGCATGTTGTGCTCAGGCAGGGGTGGAAGCAGACAGAGCAAGTCTGTCCTCATGCCCCTGGACTGCGTCCAGGCAGCCTAGTCCCCAGGCCTGCTGAAGGGCATGCGGGTGTGCAGCTGCCCTGAGGGGGAAGGGGTTGCTGTCAGTGGCAGTGGGCCCGGCTGGGTGTCTCTCAGGCTCTGGGGAGAGTGTGCACCAGCAACTTTTCTCCTAGGGGCACCCCCCGCTGTGCGCTGTCCCACACATTCATGGGAGTATAGGACACCGTGGGCTAGAGTGCTGGGGAGCTAGCCACAATGGGTCCAGCGAGCGTTGCGCTGCTGCAGCCCTCTAGGTGGACATGGGGGGGCTGTCAGCAGGGCTCCAGGGACGTGGAGCTGCAGGGCCCCAGGGCAGGATGCAGTCTGGTAGGGGCCAGTTCTCAAAGTGGCACCATGCTTCAGCTTTTAGGTCTCGGGGGGTGGTGTGTGGGACTAAGAACAAAAAACCTCTCTGCAACAATGCCATTGCATGACTCCAGGTAGCTCCCTATACTAGTCTCAGAGCCCAAGAGGGCCGTGGGGTTCTCCTGCAGCTAAGATTGCAGGAGTCCTCAGTGGGAATGTGGGCCACTGGGAATCTCTCTTACCTTTTCCCTGCACTGGGGAGCCTTTTTGGGGTCCTAGCCATCCTGGCCAGGTTGCCTGCCTCTCTTCCCTCTCCTTCCCTGCCTCAGATGTTTCCTATCACTTTCCCTGCTGAATTCCAGTGTTCTCTCTTAGAGGCTCTATTTGACATGTGATTATCATGTCAAAACTGTTTTGGTCCTTCTTTGTGGAGGAGGAATGCCAGGTGCCTCTAGTCTGCCACCTTGAAGCCCTGAACTTTATTTTTTATTAGTTCTTTTTGTCTCTTCTTGTACTGTATACTTCACTACTTTATGTAGCTTTATAAGGTGTTTAAATATTAAATGGCTCCAGTTCCTCCATCCTGCTTACCCCTTCCAAAGTTTCTGTTCTTTCGCCCCATATCCATTTTTTTAGAGTTAATTTTGGTAATTTATATTTCCTAAAAAGTCATCCTTATCTCCTATATGTTTTCTCATTCTTTGTTTTTAAAATCAGAGTCACCAGTGGTTTGTTTTATTGGTCTTTCTAAAGATTTATGTTGTGCTTAGGATTTTAATTGGGATTACAGTAAAGTTACATACTAATTAGAAGAGAACATGAATCTTGAGAGTTTAAATAGTGAATATGTTATGTTTTTACATTTTATTCAAATATTTCTGTCATTCAGTAAAGTTTTAGAGACCCTCCTCCCTTATATAGTTCCAATTTATGTCTTAAAATTATTCCTTAAACTTATATTTTTGTTGCTATTGTTAATGTGTTTGTGTTCCCATTATAGTAGGATATGGGCAAAACATATGATTTCTATATTTACATTATAATTGACCACCAAACTAAATTCTGTTATTGATTTCAACAGTTTTTCAGTGATTCCTTTGTATTTTTATTGACAATCACAGGAGGCAGGGTTACCATTTTGCCTGTTCTTTTCAATATTTACATATCTTATTTCCATTTTATTTTATATGCTAGAACATCTAGAACAGTATTTTAAATGGTAAGCCTGTTGAGCTTTCTTGTCTTGTTCCTTCTTTGAATGGAAATGTCTTTCATGGTTTTTTTTTTTTGAAGATTTTTTTTTTATTTTGGCATATTATGGGGGTACAGATTTTAAGGTTTCAATAAATGCCCTTTCCCCCCCTCCCCACACAAGTCTGAGTTTCCAGCATGACCATCCCCCAGATGGTGCACATCTCACTCATTATGTATGTATATACTCGCCCCCCTCCCCCCTCCCCCTACCCAATACCCTATTACTGTAGTACCTATGTGTCCACTTAGGTGCT